>JBBMOC010000005.1:10967853-11068957 GCA_037975185.1 Centropyge bicolor
CAGCCGGAGCTATGAGAACATGCTGCTGTCTGATAGTAACATCTGACTTCTTCTTCTCTGTGTCGGCCTGTTTTATGTTTCTTGACTTAAGGGCTGCTTGAGGCTGTGCTTCTAGTAATCTGAATTCTGCTTATACTAACAATGATAATGAGGAACCAAAAACTCTAGTTTATACTGCATTAAGCTGAAAAGTAACACTAAAGACATGACTTCAGCATTCAATTTCATCTAAACAAAGCTCATCCATTTTACATTTGCCACAGTGATATTTGCTTTATCCATCTCCTGATTAGTGGCCCATGGTACCATGCTTCCTGACAATGTATGAAATTCCCTTTGACAGTAAACCATCAGGCTGACTTGGTTAGCAGTGGGAAGAGGAAGAGCTGTGAATCCTGCATCATAGACAGAACAGCGGGGCAGCCTCCTGCCTTGATCTTCTATTCTCTGTATCCCCGAAACAGGGTGAACTCGCCTCAGGTTTATTGATGTTTTGAACTGATCTCTGTTGTAAATGCAAAGTATATGTCAGGTCTGCTGTCATCCCTGCGCCTTTGAAATCCAACATCTGGATGCAATATTTGCAGACACGTTGCCTTTATCTCTGAACTAGTGGAAATTCTTGACCATCACTTTTTCCAAATCTGAAACAAGAAAAGTTTCACAAAAACAAGAAAGCTTTTGTTTCCTTATAAACTGTGAGATTATCTAGTTATTAAATCCCCTGATCATGAATTAACACTTCAAGCTGACAGTTTATATCAATGTGCTAAATAAACTTTCTCAATGGACTGTGGGATGATGGATGTGTACAGGGACACACAGGGCGGAAGCGTTGCAGTGCAGGTTTAATCGAGGGAAGTGGGGATGAGAGGTACCATTCATTGGCACCAGGTCTAGACCTGCCGGCACACCTCCACCAGAGACACGTACACGGTGCAGGCAGGCATGACGTAATGGCCGCACCCCTGGGATGAGATGGTTCATGTGGCTACCATTCTTTAATGAGTTATAATTATAAAAAGAAGTTTCAAACATCCACCTTGCATAAGTGTCATTTAGCAAATCAGTAAATTATTCTAACTACTGTGCTGTGCTGAAAGTCACTGTAACCTCCTTTTACAGGAGAATTACATAAAAGTCTTGGTTACATAAAATTTCACATTCACAGGAAACCCTTATAATTTTGTAAAAAAAAAAAAAAAGAAGGAATAAAGCAGTCGTCTTTAAGATTTACACGACTCTAAGGCTCACGTAGCATAGCAGAAATCACACTATGTCACAATTTTCAATGTCTGTATTAAAACAGAAATCAGGTCAAGTGGATATTTTTAAGTTCTCTCTCTACTGTTTGTGATAAATGCTTAAATGTGTTCTGCACAGTGCCAAA
Organism: Centropyge bicolor; assembly: GCA_037975185.1. Lineage (NCBI taxonomy): Eukaryota > Metazoa > Chordata > Actinopteri > Pomacanthidae > Centropyge > Centropyge bicolor. The sequence continues at coordinate 10,969,244 of JBBMOC010000005.1, forward strand.
TATCAAGAGATGAAAGAAGCGAGAGAATGAGGAAAAAATATAATATACCTCTTTTTATTGTACACACAGTCCAAAATTTACTTAAAATATCTGTCAAATATTTGGGGAAAACTTACAAAGCTCTGCACTGCATTTCAAATGTTACCAGCAGCTTAATAAACACATTCTACAGTTAATAGTTGCCTGTAATTGCCCATATAGAAATTTTAAAAGTGACATGTTCAGAATGTAATAAACACCATCAGAATGTCATTAGGAGGTTATGATCAACATTCATGAACAGCCAGAAATGTGGAACGCTTCCCAAGCTAATGATTCTTTCAATAGGAATGTACAAGAGATGCAAGCATGGGCAAGCATGTGAAATACTATTTAAATCATTACAGCAGCAGCATATAAACAAATGCACATGCAGAGACAACATCAAGTGAAAATACAGACAAATGAAATAAATTTTAAGGCATTTGAGTGAAATCATGCACACGAATGAAGCTTAACATGTAGCAATATATTAAATGTTGTTAAAGTAAAACATTTTTCGGGACAGGATTAATCTCTGGGGACACACAGTGCTACTGTATATTTGATTGTCTTGAGTACCAGGTATGCACAGCTAATACAGTGTAAAAACATAGGTTTCAAATGACCCATCATTGTCACATTCAAAGGTAAAAAAAACAAAACAAAACAAAACATCATTTTCAATACACAGAGAAAGACTCAGAGCTGCTAACAACACTGACAGAAGTAACTTAACATGCGTAAGGAAACACAGATATAAGGTTGGAACAATAAGAAAAAATATGCAGGTTGTTTTTTGGTTTAAAAGGCGTTGGAATTTTCAAGTCTTCTGTATGAAGTCTGATCATAAAACATGCCACAGCAATGTGTTACCACAGTAGTGTACAGTAAATATAGTTGCCACACACACAGCAAAGAGTCGTTTTTAAAAGTTAAAGTACGTGAAGTAAAACCTTGTATTTCCTAGTGAAATTGTATTTCTCCTTTTCAACACAACAGATCTCCAGACAGATAAAACATGACAGTACTGAAGCAATCATAATCACAGCTGAAGGCTCCAAAAATGCGATCTAATTATCCCAGCAACCTGTCTCTGTTGGACTGCTGTGCTAAAAATAAAACCATGAACGACTGCAAGGCGATGCCACCGAGCTCTTCACCAAAGCGAGTCCTTGACGCCCTGAGTACCTTTCTCTGATAAAGTGTTTGCACTGGGAGAAAAAAATCTTTTTATAGGTCTCTTTATTCATGCCGTCATCTTCCTTCAGCAGTTGGTGGTCTGTAGGTGGCTCTCGTACATGATGGAGGTGATGTTGGTGTCATAGAAACCGTCCTCATCCTCAGAGCTTAAAGTGGAGGAGCCCAGAGCTGCACGATGGCTCTGCTGTGACTTCCGCCTGAGATAAAGAAAAAAAAAAAAAATCACTGACCCAACTCTTCTACTTTTATACATCACACTTCAGTGAGAACAGGTATGTGTCCAGCTAGTTACTATAGAGTGCCACCTAGTGTAAAGAGGACACACGGTGTTGATATGGCTGCATGTGAGTTCTGTTCTCACATCTCATATCAACATTATTTCACAGAGCAGTGACAATAACTTACTTCAGTTCAGTCTCCAGCACTGTGACTTTGGCGTGCAGCGCCTCCTGGAGCTCCTGCTGCTCCTCCAAGTCCCTGAGAACTTTGCGGCGGACTCCTTCCAGACGCTCCACCTCCCCCTCGCTCTCGTCCACCTGCCGCTTCAAGGCCTTCACCCGCAGAGACAGCTGGGGACGGAGACAGGGAGAGGCATGGGGGTTAGAGGGGAAGAGAGGAGGTCACAGGTGAAGACCACGAGGGCACAGAGGGGATGAACTGAGACGGACAGGGGTTAAAGACAGGGGGTGTGTGTAGGGGAGCTGCTACATAAAAAAGGTCGAGGCAGCAGAAAGATGATCAGGACAGGGAGGTCAGGGAGTGTTCTGAAGGCCGAGTGAGGTTGGGTTCGGGTCAGGAGGAGTACAAATGAGATTAGCCTTTTGCAAAAGAAGCAATTAAGCTCTGTTTGAACTTCGCTAATGATTAAACAGCAGGAGTCAAACAGTATCAGATGATCATTCTTATGACATAATTAAAACCACGTTGAGCCGGTGAATTAGTACAAACACAGTCAGAAAAGTCAAAAAAGTTTTGATATTTAGACTGAATGCACTTGTTAGTTGTTTTGGAAAAAGTGTGTTACAAATGAATGAAATGCAACATTCAAAAGACAGACATGACAATCTGTATATGCACCTGATCTCTTTGCTCAACATGCTGGATTCTCTCCTGGTCTAACGTTGCATTTAGCTCCTTCAGTTTCCTCTCCATTCGTCGCTGAGACGCCTGGATGCTGGTCTTCTCTCTGTTTGGAGAAATTCAGAATTCAAACAGTAAAAGAACGCTGTAATACTCTGACACAAAGATCTCTACTTTTTCATTTCTTGTCGACTTGTCATACCTTTCCTCACTGCGCAGTCTCTCCTCCAACTCTTGAATTTTGCTTTCCAGCAGGGCGATTCCAGCCGAGGGCCGAGTCTGTCCCTCCATGTCTGCCACGCGAGACTTCAGCTCCTTTACCTGGAAGCAGAGCAGGAGGTGAACAAACTTCAGATTTAGCTCTTCTAAATGTCTGTGTGAGAATCTGTTTGCACACGCTGGCACTGACACAACGATCAGTACCTGTCTCTCGATGGCGCTCTTGTCCATTTCCAGGTCGTGTCTCGCTGAACGCTCCTGCATCAGCTCTGAACGAAGCTGGTCCACCTGAGAGGAGAGAGTGAGACAGGTGAGAAGAGTGAGAGCAAGTCAACCGAGCCAACTTGTTATCAGATTATAAAGACATGTCTCCTGCTTATTTGCATGTGTATTCAAATATTTTTATGTGGCACCTGATCTCTGCTCCGTGTGATGCGGTCGTTCAGAAGCTCCACGCTGCTCCTCTCCTCGTCCAGTTCAATTTCCAGTGTCTTGATTTTATCCTGCGAACAGACGAACAAATAAACACATATTGTAACATTTCTCTTTTAGAGCAAATCTGTCTGTAATCAAAGCTGCCTTTACTCACAAGCTATTCTTTACCCATAACCTGATCATATCCCTGATTTGCTCCCACCCATCTTTAGATTCCCCAGTTCACGACCTTTGACCTCGAAGCCTCACCTCCAGGCCCCTGATCTCCCTGGTGCGGTCGGTGTAGGTGCTCTTCTCGGATTCCAGCTCGCTCTCTAAGTGTTTGAGACGGTTGCTGAGGAGGTCTCTCTCCAACTGGGCGCTGTCTCTCTCCTCGCTGCACACCAGCAGATCCTTCTTCAGACGTGAAACCTGAAAACAAGATGGGAAATGCTTTTAAACAACTTTATAAAGAAAACTAAGCAGTTCTGTCATTTTACAAAATATCTGAAAACAACATCAAACTTGTTGATATTTTGGGGGTTCTGGGTTTTCTCAGTGTCCCCTCCTTCATTTATCTTTTTTATTTTTCGACCCATCTGTCCTCACCTCGTCCTGCTGGGCCTTGAGGTTGCTCTGCACCCTCTGCAGCTCAGCCAGCCTGTCCTTGCTGTTGCGCTGAGCTTCTTGCAGGTCCTTCCTCGAGCGCTCCCTGTACTCGTCCAGTTGAGTTTGCAGGGTGGCCACCGACTGACGGGAATCTCCCATCAACGACTCCATCTGACAGGAAAAAGAGCCATGATTGACTAAATATCTCTACACATCAGCAAAACCAAGAGATTCCTCTGACCCCAACAAACTCACTCACCTCTTTGTTAATCTTCTCCAGGGCTCGGTCCAGCATCCTCTTCTGCTCCTCCAGGTCACTCTTGCCCCTCTTCAGCGCCTCCCTCTCCAGGTCTCTCTCCTCCAGCCGCCGGGCCAGATCGTCCTTCTCCTTGCTCAGGCGGTTGGCTCCTCTCTTGGCCTCCTCCAGCTGAGACTTCAGGGAGCGGTTCTCGTCCTCCAGAGCTTCCACTGCCTCCTCAGTCTCTGAGCCCCGGGGGCCGCTGGAGTGAAGCCTCGTCTGGAGAAGGAGAAAATGTACACAGATGAACATGGGTCACATAGCATTTTTCACTGTTATGCTGTAGGTAAAAGGTATTTCATGTGGGTATTTATGATTCTTGAATTGCATTAGGCCGTGTTAAGAAGAGAAGAAACCCATTTGTATCTTTCCAGTAAATGATCATTTTCCTTTGCACTATGTATTGTTATATGTGTTTGGCATGTAAAATGGGGGCAAATAATACGGACTCTAAATTGTTTTATATTCTAAGTACAGTGAAACTTTATTGCACAGGTTACACACAAACACCAATCCATATGACTGTGTTATTTACATGATCATTACATCATGATCATTATTACATTTCACATCAAAAGTAACAAGATTATAGCCTTTAAATCAGCTGTAATACGTCGCTGCTCCAATGCACATTTAGCACAATACGCATCTTATGCAAATTCATCGTGGAGGGATTATTTTCAGAGCTTAACTGTTCTGAGTTTTTCTTTGAATCCAATTTACTTCACATATCCCGGTTGAAAATAGAGCCTGTGTGGGAGGCCATTTCTTTTGTTCTCGTACAGTATGTGTGTGTAGATTATTTTTTGCATGTGTGTGTGTACAGCTGTGTGTCTTTTCGTGTGCAGTACCTTGCGGGTTAGCCTCTCTCTGAGACGAGTGTTTGCATCCTGGAGCTCCAAGCTGGAGCCGTGGTCCACCACAGTCTTTCCTGAAGACCCAACTGATGACTACAGAAAGGAGTGGAAGAGGGAAACATGAAGAATTTACTGTGCATAAAATAATATAAACACCAGAACTTTCCTTTAAGAAGACGCCATTTATTTAAATGAAGGCTCTAATCCCCTGTTTGTTTCATATGTTAAATTCATTTCAAATGTGCTTGAGGCGTTCTGTTTTTTTTTTTTTTAAATAAAATCTGTTATATGATCACATGTTTCACCTCCTTCGCCTTCTCGAGCGCCTTTTCCAGCTCGGCCTTATCCTTGTGCGACTGCTCTTTCAACCAGCTGATCTCAGACAGAAGCTCGGCCTCCCTCTCTCCGCTGGCTTTCTTCAGGGCTTGAAGTGCTTCCCTCTTCTCGTCTAGCTCGCCCTTTTGTTTGTCCAGATCGGTGCGAGCCCTCTTCAGATCATCATGGCAACGCTGAAGCTCCTTGGGATGAGCAATCAGAGATGAATAATGTGTGTGTGAGGATGAGGAATGTGCCAGGGTGCATAACAATGAGTTAACATGGGTATGGGGCATGCGAGTGTGCCTCTGTGTATGTGTGTGTGTGTGTGTGTGTATGTGTGCAGGAAAAATGAATGAAATTACTGAAGCAACAGGAGAACCCGACTATTCTGACAGCTTAAAAAATAAATACTGTAAAACAAAGGAGATGAGCTCCTGTGTTTCACCCACACAGAGAGCTTAATCTGTGTTCTGCCTTGCAACTGACATGTGAATTACCTCTGCTGAAGAGCGGCTGTCGTCAGATACAGGCCGTTGTTTCTTCATGGTGAGAAGTGAATCCTGAAGATCCTTCAGCTTGTCTTCACATTCTTCCTTTTCTGAACGGGATTTCAGCAGCCTGTGGAGAGACAGTAGATGTTAAAGGACACACAGTGGAAACAGAGGCTCTATAAACTACACACACACACACTGCAAGGCCATAAGCACACATGTACATACACCACAGGTAGCAGTGACAAATGACAAAGAAAGCACAAGGGAGTAAAACTACTACTCTAAACCACTTGTTTTTTAAATCTAGATGCTTCTATTCATTCAAAATCAATTGTGTTTATTGGAAATTAAATCGGGGAATGAGTTAAGATTCAAAGATTGATCAACAGAACAAAATCAATTGAAGTCAATTTCTGGATGTTGATCCCGTGATTCGTTTGAAGGATTGACATGATTGGGTTCATCATCGTGGGATTGCTGTTAGTCAGGGGTCGAGCGATCTGATGATCAAAACAGACGCCATCAGATACAAAATCCACTCTGATATGTGAACTTTTCAAGTGAATTTCAGGGAACATATCTCAAGTTCCGATTTGCCGATTGGAAACTAGGCTAAACCCACTCAAACCAAACACAGTGAGATTGATTTTCTCTCACATCCGGCTGCTGACGCGCATCCCGCTCCTGCCGAATGAAAAGTCAAGCGAAAGAGTGCATGCATTAAAAATAACTCAAGAGAAATGCAATATTGCAAGTCTGAGGCAAAAACAGTATCTTCAGTACATCCATGTAGACTATAGTTTCACAGAACTAAAGTTTTTGAGGGAGCGCTTTAAAGTCTTTGAACTCTGCTGTAAAAATATCAAATATGACAGAGTGTGTTTGATGCTTCACTGAGGCTGGAGTGTGTTACAACCGCCAGCTCAAAACAATAAAGAGCAGCTGTGACTATGAGCCTGTTTCCAGAGATACAGTAGCCTCGCTGCTGATGTGTTTGTTAAAGTAATGCTATGGCTCCTTAATCATGTTAGTTCTGCACGAGAGCTTAGAAATATAAGCTTCTATCTGAGGTCTTTAAAATAAACACTGATTTATCCGCATATTCACGGTCTCTGAATGTTACTTCATGCTTATATAGTGTTTTTAATCCTTTGAATTCATATACTGAAAAATATATAGTGTGTATATTCTGAGCTTGCAACTGATTCATATAATTTAGAGGCTTCTGATGAGTAGCATCTATGCAAAGAAATCACAAAATGAGGGAGTAAATGATGCCATATGTACACTGGTGCCATCGTGTCATTTTTGCTGACTGGCCGTGCTCACAAATGTTCTCATATTTCTTAAGGCGATCTGCTGAATGTGGTGAAATAAAGAGCATAATGACATAAACGTTTGATTAGACACTAACTCCTGTGTGATGGCTTCCAGCTGCATCTTCCACTGCTCCTCTTGATCTCTGCAGCTCTCCAGTTCTTCCCCCAGGGACAGTATGGAGGCGTTCACCCTCTGTCTCTCCTCTTCTATCTGGTCCTGGGACTGAAAGGTGGCAACACACAAACGCACAGAAACATTATATAACGAGTTGTGGGAGTCAGTGCATAACACCCAAATCTATCACATTTCCTTTTAGTTCAGTTTCTTTTTTCCAGCAAATGTTCAGCACAAAGGAGAAAGAGATCTTTCTGTCTTATGCCTTCATTAGTGTGTCTTCAACCTGAAAAAAAAAACTTCTACATCGAAAATAACGCCAGAAAATATCAGTCAAGATGGAACACGATCCGACCACTTTAATCTTCCTCTCGCCAAATAAATTACCTCATCAAAAACAGCTGCCAACCTGTCTGCTTATTTCCTGCTTTCGGCGGCATGTTACTTTTTTTTTTCCTGACACTGCTGTTACCGTTTCCAAAATTCAAAATGATCTATTCCTGAATACACCTATATGCTTCAAATTTCCGCTACACCACATCCTACAGCACAGAGCTACAAAAATAGTCCACTGGTGGAAAAAGAGACTCTACAATAGAAATTCAGCTGGAAAAGTTTTGACATTTCAATCACAAGAAGCAAAATTCTCTTTTCCAACTGTGCACACTGGGCTCAGCCTGACCTTATGGTACCCTGAGTGTCTGAACACTGACTGAATACTGACACATAAAACAGAATGGCAAGACACAGCCTGGGTGTATAATTGGGGCGGATGCAACATCAAAGCACAATTAAATATCCTCAATAACGCATGCGGGATGCACAATCTGCCCGGCAGGTACAACCTGACTGTTCTCCTGCTCCACCTGTACAAAGACGCCCTCTGAAAAGAGAAAAATGTTCGCAATGTTTCTGTCTCAAGAGTTCATTGGAAGACTATGATGTAACAAAAAAAAATATTTTCAGTGATCAGAAACTGAGAAATAACATTGTGACAGGTCCAAGTTCATTGGCCTGTAATCTGCAGGCTCTTGGCTTTACACTGAACCAATATTATGAGGATAATCACATGGAGGTGGGAATGAGTGTTAGTGTGCAGGTTGATGTTGCATTGACACAATTCACACACATCACCTCCTATTTTTAACTAGAAACAAATAAAAAGCTTGATGATTCCAAGCACTTGTGTGTAAGACTTTCTGCAGGGCACACACAAAAATGAGCTGGAGCTGACCTGTTCTTTTAAGGTGGTATTTATTAGGGTCTTGCTTGTTCTGTGTTCAGTTTATTTGGTCTCATGACATCAGAGTTAATTAACCAACATTTTTCAGTTTACTGGACCAGTTACTCCCACTGAGATAAGAGTTTCTTTCAGGGCTCATCTGGTCCAAACCAGACTCCTACAAGTAACTGCACATGAAGTACATGAGAGAAAAGTCTGAATTCAGAGGCATTAATAAGGCAGTGGATGATCACATATAGATCACAGAACTCACATCAACCGGACTGTGTTTCTTCTACTTTTTCTAATCAATATTCTTGTCGTGAACCATGAGCTGGATATTGGAATAGACAGTTTTCAAAGTCTCTGGGATCTTCTTTGTCTCAGCTGCACAGTTTCCATTCCTTTTATCTGTTCTGTGTTTTAATCAGTTTTGTTAATGAGCTAAGCCTGAACTCCAACTACAGATGCATCCATTTCAAAAATGTGTTTTATGTTTAATTAACTACTGCTGCGCTGCAATTCAAACCCCAGAAGATCTATTCCAAAAATTCTATTTCTAACTTATGAGCTACAACAAATTTTATGCGATTGCCTCCACCTGTGTGACCTGCTCCATCGTTCTTCTCAGGTTCTCCATGTCCTCGCCGTACTGCTCCCTCAGGGCCTCCATCTCTCTGTCATGGCACTCCACCTCCTCCTTCAGCGCCCCCTTCAGGGCCGTCAGCTCCCGCTCCCGCTGGTGTAGAGTCTCCTCCTGGCGCTGACGTAGCATGGCGGCCTCGGCCAGGTCGGCCTGCAGCGTCATCACGTCCTGCAGAAAGAGAGACAGAGAGAATCAGACAGACACACGAGAACAATTGCAGTCATGTTTTATTCTGCGTGTGTGTAGACTATATGTGTGTAAATGTGTGTGAGTACCATCTGCTGTGTGTCTGAGTGAGGTGAGTTTTCTGAAACCCTCCTCAGCTCCTCTTGAAGCTCGGCCAGCTGATCTTCCTGTAGGCGCAGACGAGACTCTGCCAACTCTCTGGACATACGCTCCTCGGCCAGTCTGCGCGCACACACACACACACACACAGACACAAACACACACATCAGAGTCAAGCAATGGTGAAACTGTTTGCTGTTATATTCACACACTGCATATGCAAAACCACACACACACACACACACATATTTATATATAGCTGTATTTCCTGTTTCCATCACCTCAGATTTCCACTACTTTCCTAACTCTAACCTTAACCCAAGTCTTCAGCCTGGGATTTAATGATTTGCATTTGTGTTTTCCCCATAATGAAGGTGACTCCCCACAATATGTCTGTGTAAACAACACAAGCAATACATGGACATCCACACACACACGTCCTTACTCATCGTGGGCCTGTTGCAGTTCTTTCTTGCAGCGTTTGAGTTGCTCCTGAAGCTCCTCGAGGTTCCACTTTTTGAAGCTCCCATCAGAACCTCCCTTCTGTATAAAACAGGAACACACACACATACACACAGACAAAGAAAGTGTGTGAGCAATACTTAGGGTGAGACGGAGAGAAAGAGGACAAAGAGAGAGCACAAAGACATCGAGAGGAGGAAACTTTGCAACAGAGTGTCACTGTCGACCTTGCAGATACATAATGTGCTCTGTATCATTGGAAACTTTAAAAGAAAAAAAACAACCCTGCCATGGTTTCCTTGCCCTAGTTTCTGACAGTCAGAAAAAAAAAAATCTTTGTCAAAAAAGACAGCCTCGCCACGTTAACAACTCTCTCTGACAGGCTGCAGGGGAGCAGAGCCGGAGCGACGTCGCCCACATCGCTCCGCCGTTCGCCGAGGCTCCCTCTTGCTGAAAAGGAGGTACAGTATAAGCACAGCCTCTGCCCATGAAACCTCTCTTATCCTCCTACACACTCATTACAGCGATGCACACAGAGAAACAGAAGAGAGACAAAGCGAGGATCACGAACGGTCGTGCTCCGCGGGGGGACCTCACATTGCTGTTACTTATCAGTGATGGATTATGAAGATGTATTATGTACAGATTTGTTTCATTTTCTTCTCGTTCCCTGCAGGACAGTTTGTAGATAATGCCGTTCTGGGACACTTGAGCTTCTCGCTGTCCTCGCAAGAGATAATTAACTGAAGATAACGTAACTGAGAAAATGCATAAACACTTTGAATGAATTGCATCATCTGTATCCTTATGAGTATTAATCATCCACAGTAAAAGAGACTCTCCTGCCCGGGCCAACGCATTAGTAGTCTTAGCATAAATACTAGAGGATGGTGTGATTACATAATGCAAAGGAGATTCAATTAAAGCCTGATCTAAAACAATAGCTGATCTGGGCTTGATGGTCTCTAGTCCAGTGGTTCCAAACAGAACCAAAAGGAATCTCTAGATAAACTGCTTAACCTGTAATGTTTCTTATACTTAAAATTAGGTTTATTTTTTTCTTTCTTCCATGTTTTTCTTTTAGATTACTGGATAATTTTACTGCTTCAAGCCACTAAAAATTATAGACGTGCACAGTGAGAGGAGAAGCTGTTTTTTGAGAGTTATTCATATTTCATTTTTTTCTTGAAAGGAAATCCTCAATGCAGCTTCACATAGCAACACAAAACCGTCCTGGATAATGGAGTTTTATTTCTGATGAGTCATGTTTTGTAATCAGTTTGGCCAGTCTTATTACTACAATTCCCATGAGCCTCAGCATCAGTCAGAGGTGTGTTTGTAGAGTCAGTTGCCAAATAATTATCTGCATCCACTCACCATTAGTGGCACATGCAACATAATGCTAAGCTCAATGATTGAACTTTTTTTTTTTTTTTTCAAAAGTCAACCTGGGAATTAAGTTAACTTATCCCCTCAAGTTTTATGTACACAGACTTTTTTTTTTTTTTTACTATCAAAGAACCAGATATTTTCTAACGCAGCTGTTGATCTTTTGTACTGAGAATTCGACTGGGAGAGTTTCATGTAGATCAAAGCTCCAACTGTGAGTCACACAACATTGTCCATGGGAAAAATGAATGGGACTTTCACTTACCCAGAGTGGCAGAAAAATCTCCTCCTACATTGCAAATCTATTCAAATAACACAACCTGAGAGAGAATAATCGCTCTTTGGTTGAAAGGGTCACAAACTGTATGCATGTGCAACCTGATGAAGGTCGCAAGCTTCATTTGTCAGGCGGTGAACAGGTGGCTCTGGTCCTTTGTAATTTTTGCACAATCAACAGCGATCGGTGTTCGCTCTCAACACAAGCACACACATACATGACTATCTTGGATTAAGGTAACCTAACACACCAGCATCTGATCCTCAGTTAACAAGTGGAGCAAGCAGGGGGTTGGTGCATTAGCTCCATCCCTTTCCCACTGATGCACATGAACTGGTAACACGGCATAAGACCAGTCAAAACAAGCCACAAGCACTTAGAGAGAGCCGAGACATTAGTGGTAAAGAGAGAACGTGAACTCTGCTTTACATTACACTTGTGAGTCAACATGCTTCCAGATGCAAATAACTCCAAAATAAAAGGCTAAGCATGTATCAGTAGATTAATCTGGACGTTGGTGGTATCACAGATGCCCCAAAACAGTCTTTGGATGAGCCCTTTATAAACACACACTCATCTGATCCTGCTCTGATCTTATGTTTCGGCTTTATAGAGACAAAAGCCAATGTTTTGGTTTAGAGGCAGAGCTGGGGAATAAATAGCCTCGGGCAAAGAAAAAAACCCAAACAGTGTAAACCCCTTCATCATGCAGTTTGATGCAGGCTGTGGATGTTTCAGTGGCTGTTATTCCTTCTGAAGAGCCTGAGACGACTGCTGGAAGAGAAATCAGCCACTAAATCTATCAAAGTGTAAATAGCATGGTGAAAAACACAGAGGTTTTAGTACAACAAAAAACCCCTCAGAGAAGGATCTGTCCCAACCCCCAGCTGGTGCAGGGTTCCAGTCCAACTCAATTATTGATGGCTCTCAATGACTGAGTCCTCAAACACACACACTGAGCCCTGAACGCTCTCCTCTGCAGGTGCATCGTTGCCAAGAGACAAGACGGGCAAATGATTCACAGGCAGCCATGGTCACAAGTACATAACAAGGGATCATACATAATCAAGTGCATGTAATATAAGACTCTAAGGACACAAAGGAATAACTTCTGTATGTAGATTTATGCAAAAAGGATGCAAATTTAAAGGAAGTGGAGTGCTGGCGCTCATAAAAAAAAAAGGCAATCTATTTTAATAAGGTGTCACAGAGCACAAAGGAGCAAAGATGGCACCAAAACCGTCGGAGGAATACTCAGCATGCTGCTTATATTTTTTGCATTTTTTGGCCTGCCAAAACAGGATCCTCGGAGACAAAGTGAATGAAATAGAAAACTTCATATCCTCAGAAAAGAGGACGCGCTGCCAACCATCTGTTAGCTGCATTTTGCAAGAACCGCTCTGTTGAGAAGAAGAAGCTCGTCCCAGACACGACTACTTTCCAACCATTTGTTTGACCAACATGCTGAAACGACACGCCACAAAAGCTAATTGGATCGGGTACTGTTATACTCTTAGTTTTATATAGAATTGTTGTGCTGAGCTTTTTGTAAACTGGCAAAACAAAAGCAAATTACTTATAGTACAAATACTTTTAAAGCAACTACTGCTACTCGAAGTTTAAATTCAAATGGCACAAACAGTGATATTCAAATAAATTATGTCTCAAAGTTTGCATTAAGATCTGGTCTATTATCAGCATCCTTCAAACCATCTTATATAATTGCAATCTAATAGAGGCAGCTTCATTAGCCACATGCTTCTCTTACAGCTTCTATCAGTTTTAAAGAAATCGACATTGCATGAAAAATGAACTTGCATTTCATAATTGCTGTTTTCAGGCCCTGTTCAAGAATCGCTTGCATCAGTAACACACAATAAATTTTTGCTAATGCAGTTTTTGTATAAAGCATATGTTACAGGTCTCAGTATGATGACCGGTATTCAGATAAGTTTCCTGTTGAAAACAGGAGAAATGATGAGAAAGCAAAGTGCGTGTCCTCCATTCAGCCTCATGGAGCAGAATGAGGAAATCGCGAGTCCATGCGACAAGAGAGTCCTTGGGGGAAGAACATGGCGCCACTGCCCCCTAGCGACTGGGCTGATAATATCAAACACCTAACGTTTTTCTTTTTACAGTCTATGTACAACACAGAGGTTATTTACTGGGCATAAGAGTCCATTTATAATATTTCTACTAAAGAAACATTTCAAATTTTAAAATAAAAACATAAATGTGACCACACATTTGTGTGCGTCACACATATATAAACGAACTTAATAAACTTGTGTCTCATATATGCATGTAAAAATATCTCACATTTACCACAAGTGGTCAAAAAACATCACAGGCTTGAATTTTCTGTCATACCTGAAAACTGCTGGTTGTCTCGTAGACGAGGTTGACCTTTCTTTTGAGGGATCCTTCACTCTCACTGGTGCTGATCAGGGAACAGTGGACAGAGGATTAGATTGGAAAAACACATGTCTCCATATCCAGTAACAATGACTCTAAGCATACAGTAAATCAGTTGTATTTACCCAACTTTAAGGACGTTGAAAATAGCTTGCTTCAGGTGAGCTTCCTCTCCATTGATGACCTGTGTGCTTTGACCCCTCGGAGCTATCTCCTTCAAATAGAGAGCAAGCAAAGTAAGACAAAACAAAGGGACAATTTAATACCTAAAAATAACTCCTAACATTACAGTCACTGGTACTTACAGGCTTCTTTGCCACCGCTGGAGTCGTGTCCTTGGCAGCAAACTTCCCTGGTGGCTTAAAGCTCGTCTTGGGGGCCTCGAGCGCCGCCACCTTGGCTACTGATGCGGGGCTCCTTCCAAGGCTGCCGCTCGCTGGGGCGGATGATGTCAACAAATTGGAGGAGGCAGACATAGTAATAGTGTAGGGATTCAGACAGGGAGAGGTGGGAGACGGAAGGGAAACTTCAGGCTGAACATCTTTTCTTGCATCGAGACTTCTGGATCGCCTGCGCTCGTCAAACCTGAGCCGCTGCCTCGCTCCGGAGCGGCCTCTCGTCTGCGAGGCGCCCGGCGTCCCGCTGTTGAACTTACTGATGAGCTTGTTGATGGGGGCGAGGGAGTTGGTGTCGATTGCTGGGGCGGGTTCACCGTCAGTTGATGCTGGAGGTTCTGACTGTGAAAGTGTGTTTTTACTCTGTTTTTTGTCTGTGTATCTCCCCAAAGAGCCAGTGAACCCAGAGCTGCTTTGATTGACCCCTCTGGGTCCCACGCCGTTTAGTTTGACAGGTTTCAGCCCTGCTTCATTATACTCCTCCTGACTAGTCCAATCTTTGTTTTTCTCTGCTTCGACGGCTGTCGCTTTGAGTTGGGGTTCAGCTTTCGGCCTCTCTGCCTGTCTCTCTCTGCCAGCTCCACCCTCCTCCTCTCCTTGTGTTCCTGCTTGACCGTCACCCGGAGGTCTTCTAAGAGGGCTTCCGAAAATCTCCCCATCCTCATCCTCTGCTGCAGAAACAGGGGAGCGTGCTGTGTTTGCAGCAGGGCTGTAGGGGTTTGTGATTTCTCCTCCTTCTTTATTCATCTTAGGGAGGCTGTTGCAAGGTGAAGGTGGCCCCGAGCTGGGGGTGGGAGTGTTTAGCTGAACTCCATAAGAGTCACCTTTCTCGCCATCTTTCAGGACCACATAAGGCTGGCCAGAGATTCCCTGAACCCGCACGGCCACCCCATACTTATTGGAAGCAGGGGTTGCACTGGTGTTACCTCTGGCTTTATCAGGATAACCTCCGCCTGTGTCATGAAGGTCCTTGATGAAGCGGATCTGAACGCCATAATCCACAAGGGGCTTCTTGTCGGTGGAGAGAGTGCTCATGCTGACTTCTTGGTTTGTGTGCAAGCGGCCTGGGCAGACAGGGAGGGGAAAAGAGCAGAAATGCAAATCGGGTGAATCAGTGGAACAAGATTTGAAAGCAATGAGAACATTTAACATGAAAGTGAAGGTGCTGAGCCTCTTATTTTTATCTGTTCCACAATAGAGACCTGCAGAGGATTAAATTCTCAAACCCTTTGTTTCAGCTGTAGCACTGTTAAGACGCCTTAGTCCTTTTCACTTTTGTCTGTTTCCAGGCTTCACAAAAAAATAATTACTCCCTCAGATACCTCCTTTTAACCTACATGTGTATCTCCTTCTTAACACAGATTCCTTGGCTTTTGTGTAAATTTCCCTCTTCTTTCCAGGTGGAGTCACTCTGACTCCGCAAACAGATCAGATTACTGGTATATCTTGATGAAGCAGACATCTTCTCTGGCTGCTCAACAGGTTTAATTCCCTCCAATGTCAAACATGCCACTGGGGCACTAAGAGCCTCTTTGTACAGGTTGAGGCCTAATTTTTCCACAGGGTGTGCTCGGACAGCAGGGAAATCAGAGAGTAGGAGTGTGAGCGGGTTTGTTTGAGACTACACCAAAGTAATCAATACGGTATGTTGTCTGTAATTTACACAGACATACTCACTTTGTTGATGTTTTCTTCCAATGCATTATTAAAGGGACACAAAATGGACAATAAGGTGAGTCAGTTCAGCTGGAGAGCAGACCAGGAGAGAAAGATCTAACTGTCTTTTTGACTTTGATATCAGGGAAAACAGAAGAACAAGGACCTACTATACAGGTGTGTCTGTTTGTCTTGACACGAGAGGATATATTTGCACTGCTGGAGGCCACAGTAATGAAAGAACACCGGATTTTACGTATGAAGGTCAGTTAACTCGTCAGGAGGAGCACGTCTCAGTTTGTGATGAAAGTTGTACGACCCTGACTCCAAACATGTTGTGATGCCGTGTAAAACAAACTGTGTTTACAGACAACAGTTTTACTAAGTTTTCCTGATCCCATGTAGTAATCTCCTTTATACAATCATGTGTTTGACAAAGTGTTGAACCTCCATCCTTGCTGACTGAGTCTTTCCAGGATGAACCTTTCATATCCAATCATGACACTATCGCCTGTTACCAATGAACCTGTTTACCTGTGGAATGATCCAAACAGACACACATTTAGTAGTCTATAACTCTATAATCTAACAAGGTCTAAGGTGACATGTTCAAATTCCTGTTTTTAATCTAACCATCATTCCAAAACTCAAAGAAATTTTGTTAGATCACAAAAAAACATCACATATTCACATTTGAAAAGCTGGAACTAACATATTGAAAAATCACTTAAATGATCAATTGATAATTTAAATATTTGCAGATTAATTGCTGGTTTCTAGACTAAATGTAAACAACTCAGTCAGCTGCAATGTCAGCAGTATAACCAAAACACGTCCTCCTTATATGCTCTGAAAATGAGCCTGGTTATGAACACTATGAGAAGGTGAATACTCCTCCTATTGTCCAGGCTCTGTGGAGCATTAAATGCTGGGGGCTATGTCAGGAATGGGCCTCCCCTCTCTCTCTCTCTCTGCCTTTGCCAGAGTCTCCCCAGTCACCAGACTTCAGAGTAGAGTCACTCAGGCGTAGACTGTTTACTTTGAGCCGTACACACACACACACAGATACACACACACCGACTTGAGCATGTGTACAAACACACACACACACACACACACATATGCATGGTTGTGCACAGACATACGCACAAAGCTGCTCTGTATCCCCCATCTGGTAGCTGGTAGTCCATCTTATAAGCATCGTCTTCATAAGTGGCAAGAAAATACTAAGTAATGTGGAATCTCATTAAAACACTGTTGCTGCTGTCACATTATCACATGAAAGCATTGCTAAAGCTGCTTTTCTCCTCACAGAGCTCACCATCATACTTCAACCTTCGTCCACACCTACACAACTCACAGATGTGACTCTCACAGGAATTAAAATGTAACTGACTCTAACCGACCAGTGGTTATAGTGTAACACGGAGCACCTCGACTGGCAATGAGGTTAGGCTGGCGAATCAAAGTCAGCCTTTGTCTCCCCTAAAAAACATTCTTAGGATTCCAGACGTTCCCTTTACACTGGCCATTGCGCGTGGTTTGCATTTGTATTAATAAGGACAGATTAAGAGGAAACTGAGAACTAGGGCAGCGTTAACTGTAAAGCCTACACATGCAGAAAACTGTCCACACAGGCAGGAAATAAAAAGTGAAGAGACTCATTAAAGACTAAAAATACAAAAACGTATTAATTCCCTTAAAAACAAGCAACCGGGTTTTGCAGATCATGTTGCACACTGGACATCTGAAAAATAATCTGATTTAAAAAAATGACCTGCTCATGAGAAAAAAAAAATCATTTGTTTTAATAGTTATCAAAGTGTTTGGCCCTCAGCTGCTGATGACTGGTCACACAGGAAGCTCCCAGGTGTAAATAAGCTTCTCTGGTTAATTTCAACAAAGGTGGAGTTGTTGTACACGTTCAGCAACCAGTAGCCCGACGCTGCTGGGTGACAACTGGTTCACCTCCTCTCTCTCTCTTGTCACAAGGACTGGCTGTGTCAACAGTGACAGGAATGTCGCCGAACGGGCCGATCTGCCATCACTCTTCCCTTTCTCCTCACCCAGCAGCTCCTTTCCCTCAGCTTCATACCTCACGTCTCATCTTCAGCTCTCTCCCACACTTTCTCTTGTCCTTGGGAATGTGAACGAGAGGACGAACTACATCGATACTGAGGCTGGGTGATTTGGTTGAAATCAAGGCCAGCGGTCTTAAATATGAGGATAGAGAGAGACGTAATTGGAATCAATTTTGACAACTGATGTAATCATTTAAGTCATTTTCCCACCAAAAAACTCAAAACTTCCACTGTTTCCATCCTCCAAAATTTCCACGTAAACTGAATAATATATTGGGATTTGGATTGAGCTCTGTGGCGTTGCCATGGGCTTTTTTTCACGATCTTCTATTGACTAGATTCAACAATAATAGAAATAATGATTAGTTGCAACCCCAATTCTGAAATTCATGTATAAATCAGTCACAATATAATTAAACTGATGTTCAATGTCCAATTATCTGTGTTTGACTATGATGCATCACATTGTGTGTAATTCTTCATTCAAGCGAAACCAAATTTTAAGTACTGGAATAAATAATTCAGATAGCAATCACACTATATAAACATATCACCACCTGATTTAACCAACCAATTAAAGTCAATAAATTATGACACTAAGCCTTATTGTGCCTTATTGTATTTGATACCAAAAACATGATATTTCAATACTTCACACTACAGTAAAACCAGATTATATACAAACTGTTAAAGTTGCCAGTATTATGGGTTGTGTTGTGGAGGCAGGTCTCTTGTGTACAACAGCAACACCACAGTGACACTAGTCCCTCATTAAAGGTCCATGTTTACCTCAACACCTCAGAGAGATTCAGGTTTGACCCTGGA
Source organism: Centropyge bicolor (assembly GCA_037975185.1). Taxonomy (NCBI): domain Eukaryota; kingdom Metazoa; phylum Chordata; class Actinopteri; family Pomacanthidae; genus Centropyge; species Centropyge bicolor. The sequence goes on from JBBMOC010000005.1 coordinate 10,987,841, forward strand.
ACTCACATTTTAGGTCAGTACTATTTCTGGAGCAATTTATTTTGAATGTAGCTGTGAAAGCTGAGGAAACAGCAGCACCTTCCCACAGCTGGTGACTTATCAGCTGTAAACATTCATGACATGAGGCTTATCTGACTTTATCATTACACCTGTGCACATCCAGCCAATACAAAGCCTGCATTGTGCTTTCTGATTATTTTACAGCCTCACTGTTACATTCATACCAGTATGTCAAACACAGATGCTTCAGATGGGAAAAACCATTTTATCATAGCATCCGAAGCACCTGTCTGCTCGTGCTCGTTGCGTCACACCCACCTGTCCGGTCACCCAGTATCGGTGCGCGCGCGTCGAAACCACCGGGTTGTTTACTTCGGTGTGTTTACCAGAGCAGGAGAAGGTACGAGTTGAACAACAAGGTAAACAACCGACAACACCTGCCCCCCCTCAACCTACTATAATAACCTCTCATATCCTCTTTACGCAGATCCAATTATGAGCAGGACGCACAAAGCTGCAACCAAACCTGAGAAAACCTTAAAGATGGACGAACAACAAAAGCTTTTTTCCACACAAAACGTCTGATTTAAATCATTATTGTGAGCAGGAAGAACATGGAAAACACCGATGCCAAGTCCGGTCTCTGCGCCACAGGTGTCCACCTCTTATCCAAATGCGCTTCAGAAAATAGAGCCGCAGTGTCGCTCAAGCACTTTCCCATTAAAAAGTGCATGTAAATGAGATGAAGTGCGAATATTATCTGTATTTATCCTACTGCACCTGCAAAGATGATCCAGATCTCCCTCCTCGGTTCTGGTTCCTGTGTGCACCAGCTGCAGCTCTGCCCGGTGTTGGTGGGATGAGGAAGATGTTTCTCAATGAACTGAGGGCATGGGGATATTTCACCCTCCTCCTCCTCCTCTCCACCAGTGCAACCTGTTGCCGACACATTGGAGAGTCCTCGTCCCGCCTCAGGAGCGACTCCATTGGTGGGAGTCGCCCCCGAGAGGCGGCGCCTGCTGCGGGCTCGGTTTCATCCACAGGAGGTATCAAGCAGGGAGTGTCTGACCCTGTTTCTACAGCTGAGTTACAGGAAACAAATTTTTGGTCAGTTAGAAAATGTTTTAATCAGATCAATCATAATCGAATAGGGATCACTGCTGAGGCAAAAATAATAAATTACTGATAGGAACTGGAATGATTAACATGATCAATTATGTTCAATAGTCATTAAATTGGATTCCTAACTATAAAGCTGGAGCATGTCAGCTGACTTCAAGAAGTCATGAAAATCGTCTTATACTTGAAATTGTTTCTCAGCTTTATTTGCTGTTTTTGTAAAATGATCTATAATAAATCACTTTAACTCATCTCTAAAGGATAATTGTAGTGTATAATAAGATAAACCTAAGATAAAAAAAACCTTTATTGGTCTCTCAGTGGGGAAATTTGCAGCAATTTGCAATATCACTGTTAAGATAAGCAGATTTCATTAAGATAATTACCTTAAATGTACAAATAATGTTCTAGTTGTGTAGTAGTAGTTGAGGTTTTATGGAGAGAACTGTAATTTAGTACTAATTAGAGGCAAAAAAGAGAAAGTTTGAGCTGTATTGTGTAGCTGATTTTGTTTTCCTTGAAAGATCTGACGTAAAAGTAAATGATCAATCGCTAATTTATCACTTGAAATTTTACTATTTGTTTGTTGAACTGTTTGTAAATGGCATGTTCAACTGATGTGCTGCACCCTAATTAAAAACGTTCTCAGTTGTGCCATCTCAGCATTTCATTGGAATTAATTTGATGTAACACGGTCTGTATTTTATGTATTAAGTGTTCAATAACATTTTTTCAGGAAACCGTGCAGGAAATTATGAATTCACAGACCTATAACATAGAGTTTTACCTATTGTTTTTACAAGTCAACAACAATATTAAGAATCACCATAGAGCCAACTATTACTTCATTACTGAAACCGTCACAAACTAAATGTACTAAAACCTTACAGCAAATCCCTGATGACTATTTAACACAACAGCCTTGATGATTTAACTGTAAGTACAGTTAATAAAGGTTCTGTAACTTTAACTTTGAGCATTATGACAAAGAAATTGCATTTGTTATCTGTTTCATTGGGTTTTCCAACCCTCATTTTAATACAACAATTAGCAAACAAATTAAAAAATGTGAATAAAAACAGACATGGACAAGTACAAAAAAAAATCTGTCTTTACTTCAGAGTTCAGTACCTTTCCCTTCCCCACCCGGTGTGGGACTCACTGGTTCCACCAGGAGGCGCCAGAGCAGAGCAAGGGCACAGCACAAATACCAGTACAAAATAAAAAAAAGGAACAGCTGAGAGAGCAAGAACAGAAAGGCAACTTGGACATTGAATAAAGAAAAAATAAGGAAAGAGAGGAAGGAAGAATAGTTATAAACACCTTATACCGTGACAGAAATGTGAAAAATGGGTATTTTTCGCTCTTAAGTTATTTGGTCTACTTCAAGGCCTCTTGCAACACAGAGGCCAGAATATAAACATGAACAGATCAGACAGTTACTGCATTGGTTCACATGCACCCCCCTCCCCAGTTTTTTTTTTTTTGAAAAAAGGACTATGCACATCTGATATGACATGATGTCACTACTTGCTATGCCAACACCATCCAAAAGCACTGATTTCACAATTCATGTGTACTGCAGAGATATAAAGAAATGGTTGACTCAAACGTACTGTATAAAAACCAAAACATCATACTGTATACAACCAAGACACAGAAGTTCAACTTATTATTTTGTTCATTGGTCAACTCTCTGGCATGTTCACAACTGATGGGAGTTCCAGACAAATGTTCTGTCCTAATATTTACAACTATTTTGGTGGTAAAATCCTCTCTGTGAGGTGTGGATGAAATCTCGGCCCGGTTCTCCCTTTGGATTCATCAGCACTAGGTATCAAATGACAGACACAAGAAGTACGGGGTCTAAGAGTGTGTAAGAGTGTGTAAGTGTGTGTATGCGTGCAGATGCAGGATTTGACAAAAGAACTTAACAATTTTTTCCCCGATGATCCATTTCACAATATGTTTGATATTTTACACTGCAATATAATGATGTATTTTTCCATTTTCTTTCACTTGCTTGCAATAAAAAGGCTAAAAATGTGACAGGGCAGTGCAAGAATTAAGCATTTTGATGGCATATAAAGCTGTGAAAGAGTTAATAAACAAAATTCAAGTCCCTTTTAAATTTTCAGGCACTCTTTCAATCATTTTTTTAATTCTAAAGGTTTGATATATCATGTCTGCTTTGAATAGAAAAATCAGAAAATAATGTTGACGCTTTGAGCCATTCTATCAATACACAGTGGGGGAATATTTTAACGTAATTTTCCCCGCCTAACGTGGGCTTGTGTGTACGTGTTTGAAATATCCTCATCCTCATGTGGTGCATGAGTGTGGCAAGTCAATCACAGTCAGTCAGCGCGGGGGGGCCTCCGTGCCAGTCAGTCACAAAGTGTGTGAGGTAGTGTGTTGGTGTCAGTGCTTTGCTGGTTGGCAGGCTAGATGTCTGAAGGACTGTGTAGCTTAACATTCATCATGATTTGACTCCTTTAGGGGGGGGAGGAAAAAGCATTTGCCTAGAGTCACTCAAAGTGCTATATATAAGCATGAATGTCAATGAGTGTGTTTCTCTGTGTAGTGAACAAGTAAAGGGCTAGTCAAGAGTAAGTTGGGCAAGTAGCTGGCATGACACACAGGTCATTCAATTAGATCAGAGCAAAGACTGTCTCTATTTGTCCTTATGCGTCGCACCTCAACGCTGCTGCTTTGTCATCCACTTCTCAACTCTCATTAGCTGCCACCAGCTGACCTAATCCCTGGCGCACAAACACAGCCTGGATGTCCTTGGTCTTGATGCAGAAGTCACAGGCCCAAACAGCAGCGCTCTCTCGAGTCAGCAGCCCGTACGCTGGCTCTGTCAGGCCCGTGCAGTCACGATGGAACCAGCGTTGGCACGATGCCTCACACAGGATGGCATCTTGATCATCATGCACCTCCGCCATACAGAGGCCACATGGAAAGACCATTCCTGGGCCACCAAGTTTTCCAGGGCCAGACCCAGGCCCGGTCGAGGGGGCAGCAGCACCAGGGGGCAGTGGAGACTGGGTGTTTGGGGTGGAAGTGGAGTTAGAGGGGGGATTGGGGTTGCTGCCAGGAGTGTTGCCTCCGTTGTTGTTGGTCATGTTGTTCTGACCTGAATTGGGGGCTGCATTTGGCATGGGACCACCAGCACCAGGAGTGTTGTTCTGCTGGCTGTACGGGGTGGAGCCAGGGGCAGAGTTAGGTGGAGTGGATTGTTGCTGCTGCTGCTGGGTAGAGTTGTTAGAGTTGGGGGTGTTTGTATTGCTGGGGGGCTGTAGCTGACTGGGTGGTGGATGCTGGGGCTGGCCTGATCCATTCAGGGGACCAGTAGGCGAAGAGTTGGGATTAGGTTGGGGCGGTGCTGAGGGAGGCTGACCAGGTGTGTTGGCGTTGGGCTGCTGGACGTCAGGGTGTCCAGGGAAGCCTCCCCCTGGCTGTGGAGGCCCAGAGTTAGGTGGAGGGCCAGGAGTGGTATTATTAGGAGGGGGGCCGTTGGGATTTAGGTTGAGCTGTTGCTGCTGCTGCTGCTGTTGCTGCTGTTGAGGCCCAGGCGGTGCCCCTCCTCCACCAAAGTTCTTTCCATCCTCATTGCCTGGTCCTGGCGGACTGGGGCCAGGGTAAGGGCCATCCTGTGAGGGAGGGAACTGTCCTTGAGGGGGCATACCTGGCAAGCCTCCCACCATGTTGCCTCCAGGGCCACCACCCATGCCACTCATCATGTTCATTCCAGGACCCATGCCTCCTCCCATGGGAGGTAGGGGGCCATGTGGGGGCCCTCTGGGGCCTCCACCTCCAGGTAATGGCGGGCTGTTGAATGGGTGTCCACCCTGTCCGTGCTGCTGTTGTGGAGGCATGCCAAACCGAGGGTGGGGTGGCCCCCCTCCACCGGGACCTCCCATAGCCCCTGGAGACAACATGGGATTGAAACCTGGCCCTGGGTGCATGGGTGGACTAAAGTTTGGTGGCATATTGAACTGAGAAGGGCCACCTGGGGGGAATCCACCACCTCCACCTCCTCCTCCACTGCCTCCCCCACCTCCACCTCCAAAGCCAGGCATTCCTCCAAAGCCTAGCTGGTGGTGAGGTCCAGCATTGGATGGAGGTCCAAACGGTGGCCTCCGTCCAGGCTGCCCACCGCCTGGTCCTCCCATGAAGCCCATGCCTCCGCCCATTCTGCCTCCACCTCCATACCCACCTCCTCCACCTGCGCCTGGGCTGGGAAGAAATGGAGCACTGCCTGGTCCACCTGCTCCACTAGGTCGAGATGGGGGCCCAAAGTCATCATCAAAGGGGTTGGAGGCGACCAGATGATCCACCATGGGGGTAGGAGGAGGGGCAAACTCAGTGAGGTGGGAGAACCCTGCCGCCTAAAACAAAGACGAAGAAAACACAGAACAAAGACTTGTTTTTTTAAACTGCTTTTACAACACCAGATAAAAAACCTTGAAGACTTTAAATACATTTAAGTCTTTGAGGTCTACTTGTCACAAAAGGACAAAATGCTTCCTTTATTTAGAAGAGTAATCAGATAAAAACAACTACTACCTGAGTGGTGGATTTCCTCGCCTTCTTCTTCTCCGGGCTCTTCATCTGTGAAGCTGAAATGGTAAAATATGGGGGGAAGGAGTGGAAAGGGGAAAATATAATATTAGCCACAACAAAAATGGGCCTCCACGTCTCGTGCTATCGGTCCACCACCAATCAAGTGCAGCATCACATTTGGATTGGCCAATACCCCTTAGTGACAGAGTGGAGCAGCTTTAGACCTATAGGGCCTCTTTGTCAAGTCCAACAGTTGGGATGGATTCAATGATGGGACATAGACTGGCATGAGGACAAGATGCTGAACATCCAGGCGTTATCATCACCAAGGTTATGAAGCCTTGAATCGCAAATGACCCAGGCAGACCACATGACCCAGGCGAGAGGGAGAGAGGCCGCAAACAGAGGCAGAAGAGGTAAGGTCAATGAGGGAGACAGGAAAAAGACGAGGACATGAGAACGAGGAAACGGAGTTGAAAGTACATTGATAGCAAGATAGACATGAACCCCGTTCACAGATCCACTCTGTGAGAAACAGCCACCACCGGAGACAGTCGTGAAGTTTACATATGGGGGAGGCGAGAAGGGATTTGCTAACAGCACCAGTGCAGCCCATTGCAGCGCAGTAATGGATGATTCCGATCTGATTGGGAGATGGGTGAAATTAATTCCTACCTTTGCTTCGTTTTCCTTGTCCCGCCAGTAGTCTCCCCGATTCGGCAGCCATTAGCTAATATGACTGTCGGTGAAGTGGCATATCACCGTTCATATGCAAGAAAAAAAAAGTTAAAAATGACGACGTCTTGAAGGCTATGAGCCGAGTAGGTGGAATCTGCCTTCAGGTCATGTCAATAACGCTAAAATGGTTATTATCACAGCAATCACTAGCTCGTATTGGTAACTAGATTGTATTAAAACGCCGGCCCAGGTCTGCAAACTCCTTTCCAGCTGCAAATCTTTCGGTGTCTGTCACGCCGGGATTTGGTCACCAAATAAACGTCAGGTAAAAACGGAGCTGGTTCACGTTATTTAGCATAAGTTGGTCTTGTTGCAAGCCAGTTTCTACTAGCTGAGTGAAACTGATTGCTTGCTACCTGGCTTGAATGCCAGTACAAACAAGTTACAGAGCACCCCACCTCCCTCTCTAAATGATCACTTACAGATGTGTAGCAAAGTACTCGACCAGCTAGCTAACGCAAGCTAGTTACTACCTCGGCTAACTAGCTTAGCCACGTTACTCAATGTGGCTTTGCTAGCAGCGTTGATTTCACCCAGTAGCCGCAACACGGGAACAGTAACCGAAATTTATCTTTCTACATTCATTTGTGAAAATGTGCATTCAAATTCACTTATCACAACATGTATAAGATAAAGCAATCGACCATGTTTTGAAAACTGTTGTTTACTATGCTAACATTAGCTTGCTAGCTAACGTTAGCATGCCACTGAAGGTAGCTAGCCATCTTTGCAGACTGTCTTGGAAGCAAACTGTACCCTTTCTCCGTTGCTTGCTCTGCTGTCCTTTAAATTGAAACTCTCTGGTGTGTCATTGCCAGCAAACCAGTCCTCACTCGGTGTATGCTTGTTGATCCACCATTCAACTATAATTCATTCAAAAACGCAAATTTTGCCATAATTATCGTGGCCTTCTGTCGCCACCGGACAAAGAGGGACAAGCAGGAGTATCGCGCACCATGGAAGGTTACATCTCATCGCAAAAATGGGGGTGTTGATAAGTATACTTCATAAATTTAAAGAGCATTTTTGAAAGCATTGATCAAAAACAGATTTAAATGCACTGTATATGAATATAAAATACCAAATTACGACAAACTGTCCCTATTATCATCCTTAACTGCATTTTATTTAATTAAAAATATTAGCGTCACCCCTTTTATTGACATATTTGGAGCAGCTCAGACCGGACCATCTCCCAACGCCACAATTAAACAAGGGGTGGACGTTAATTAGACAGCCAATTAAACACATTATCAAGTGGCATTATGATTAATATTGAATTAATATCCAACATCAAAATATTAATATAACTGTCAACTTCAATCTAAATCGTTGTCTGGGAAAACTTTCGCATGAATGGATGTTGTCCGTGGTGGCCTCTCATGCTTCAGAGCACAAGTTTTGATTTAGATACTTATATTAAGATACCTATATACTGCTTTTATTCCCAATAGCTTTTTGTTTTGTACATAAATATTGGATTGCATATTTGTAAAAGAGGCTGGATTAATTTTAAAGCCAAAGAATGATAACAATAATAATAATAATATAAAGGCGTCACTATGCTTACCTGGACAAAGGTAAGTCCAAACTAGAAAATTGAACTCCCACAATAGTTATTCTACCTTGATGTCTACAATTAAAAGCTTATCACTGCTCTTTTAAGTCGTTATCTGGGAAAACTTTCACATGAAGGATGTACTCTGTGGTGGCTTCTCATGCTGTTGACTATAATCGGTTTTTTATTGAGACTTTAAGGAGGCCTATATACTGCTTTCTATTTTGATTTGTATACAATTATTATATTGCATATTACAGTGAAAAAAGGAGTCTGCATTAGTTATAAAATCAATGAATAATAAAGTCACTGTGTTTACCTGGGTCTAAAGTCTAAAGTTTAAACTAGAATACAGAGCTCCCAGAATGATTATTCTACCTTGTTGCCTATAGTTAAAACCTTATCACCGCCCACCCTGTCCTGCCTCCCCCTCTTCTCCTCAGATACCCCCTCCCCTCTATCCTCCAGGCGCAGTCAGGAGCCTCACTGTGACAGTGGAAGGTTGTGAGAGACCAGATCAGGCGCTCTGGGAATGGGACCACAAATCAAAAGCAAGAAGAACTTTGTCTTCTTTCGGGTCTTCCTCCTACGAAGACATCTTTTCATCCAAAGGGAATAAACTTCTGAGCAGGAGAAGGAACAGGTGGAAGAAAATTACAAATGGGATAAAGTAGTGTTTTTTTCCTATGCCAAATTGGCATGCACCCTACAAGTTTTTTAAAGTTAAAAGTTTAAGATTGCAGCTATTGACTTTTGAAAGCATTTATGACATGCTTTAAAGTGAGGTGTGGAGATCCTGCAGTATCCCAGAATAAAGCAACGGAAGTCTTTTGTTAGAAAGGCTGTGATTTCTAAAGGTGCGTCTCTGGGGCCCTGGTGTATGGCTCTAAAAGGTGTCGAAGCAGACAGAGACGTTTATTGGCCTCCATCTGAGTTACAATGGCAAAGTGGTTCAAGGAGTTTCCCATCAACCTGAAGAATGGTACCGACAGGATCCGCTCAGCCTCCGAATCAGGCTCACAACAAAGAGCCAATAAAGCTGGACTGGTGGCCAGCATCGGTACCAAAACATCAGGATCCAAAACAAGCCATCGCAAAAACTCCTCTGCTGACAGCACAGGAGGAGGAGGTGGAGGAGTTGGGTCCCTCCTGTCCGGGAGAAACCGAAAAAACTCAGCCACAGAGTTGAGCAGAAATGGTGGAAGTTCCCCGAAAGATGGAAAAGTCTGGGACAACCTCCTGTCTGGGAAAAGTCGCAAGAACTCCAAAGCGGATCCGGTATTTGAGGAGCAGCACAGACCTCTGAAAAGTTCCCCATCTGCCAACTCTTACATCAACCGGCTGATTAGAGTGGACAAACAGGACAAAAGCCCCAACTTCAACAGCAGCACCATCAGCAATCAAGTGGTACCTGAGGCAGAAAAACCGGTCCAGGGCAAGACAGAAACTGTGAGTAACAAATACAGTCTCATTTACAATGCAACATTCAGATGTTTTAGTCGGGACACATAAGAGAAAGTTTCTTTTTTTCTCCTATTTGGTGTCACATATCATGTAAACATTCATTAGAAGCTAAAATCTGTGGCACCAAAAATTTAAATCTGATATAGTTTTATTATTGATATAACAAGGAATCTGAGTAGAAAGTAATTACATTTACTCAAGTACTGCACCAAAGTACAATTTTGAGTATTTCCATTTCATGCTTCTTTATATTACATACATTTCAGGGGGGAAAATTGCACTTTCTACTTTGTAGTAATTTACTTTTTACTCAGCTACTTTAGGTTTATTAATAACCAACTAATACAATCCGATCTGAATACCTTTTCCACCATTCAGAATTATAACAAGATCATATAATAAACTGATACTTTAACATAAAAGTGACAGTAAGCGTTCTGCTGCCAAATAAGTACATTTACTCTTGATATCTAAAAAACATTTTCTTGGTATTACTTCAGATCTTTTTTTAGTAAAATTAGATTCTACAATGTTGTATCACTGTTTATTAAGTAAACCACTGCTAATTGATCTTCGGTGTTGGGATGTGAAATTAAGCAGAATTAGTTTAATCTGTGGCAGTTGTCTCTAATTCTCACAGCATAAATAACATGTGTTCCCATCAATACTGTTGACAATGAAGTAGCAATGACCCAGTCCAAGCTCTGAAAATTGATATTATTGTTTCTCCCTCCCCTTTGTCTCCACTTCACCCATTGTGTCCACTCCTCCCAGTCTGTCTTTCTATCTCTCTTTCTCTTCCTCTCCACCCCTCGCCCTTACACCCACCTTCCCCGCCTCGAATACAAAGCTGTGGTCAGACATGAGGCCTTACCTTCCTCTCCTGTGTGTAACGTGGCTCAGTAGTACCCCCCCTCCCCCTCCCTCCCTCCCTCCACCTCATCCCTCTCTTTCACTAGAATCAGGCCCCCTGGTGAAGGCTATCATGTTATAAAAAGCATCGTGTTATTTGACACTCAGGCGCTAACCCAAGTCCCCTCCAGCTCGGCTTTGAAAAAAAAAAAAGGATAAAGATAGAGAAGTCGGGGACAGTGATAGTGGAGAGATGGTGAGAAAAGTGACACATAAAAGAAAGGAAGCATAAAATGGGCGTTTTAAATTTCAGAATGGGAGTAAATCCCCCATTTATCCCTTTAAACTCATGTTTGCAGCAGCCACTAGGTTTGACTTACTGTATCTTACGCTGAAGTTATTTCTACAGGAAATGAAGTTATATCATAATGTGAAGAAAATGTGTATTGGTTCATCTGTTCCGCTAAACACCTCAACAACACTCTTGAGTTTCAGCCCATCAAGCATCTGCTACTTTATTCAAATGCCGACAAATGCCAACACTTCTTTGGCAAGAGAACACAACTGGAAGCGATTAGAGAGAGACAACTTCACTTTACGGCCTCGTAAAATAAACAAGGAATTATATGGCACTGATAAGATGACAAGACAGTCGGGCATGACTGGTGTAGTACAATGGAGGTTGTTAACACAGAGGTTTGAATGTAAAGAAAAAAGGCTTTGGTCCCAGGTATTTTTGTGACTAACTGAAGCCTGTCTTGTAGTTTACTGCAGTTACTTTACCATATGTTTATCTGGCATCCCCCCTCATGTTCCAAATTTGTTCATGTAAACTGATTTTAAATATATATATTTTTTTGGCGGTTCCAACTTCTCATATGTGAAAATTTGCTCCCTTTACCATATATGATAGTAAGTTAAATATCTTTGGGTTTTCAGCTGTTGTTTGGACAAACAAGTAAAATACAGAGGGTGTTTTTCACTTTTTCCTGACATTGTAAAGACAAAGGAATAAATTAATTATTCAAGAAAATAAACAACAGATGAGTTCCTACTTTAAAAAAAGTGTTAGTACTATTTTAAACTGGATGATATTTAACACTTAACTATTGAATGCATAAAGGTGGGTAAGGGTACAATATATATTTTTTCATATCAGACATTTGATCCTCGAACTGATCTTTTATGTCTTTTCTTTCCTCAGTAGTAACCATTACTTTTAGCTATGTCAGTCTTTTTCAGTCCTTTATTATTTGTCTACTTTATTTTCCTTTTATGCATGGGAAAAAAAATGTCTCTGCATTTTTTGGACCTAGGTGATCATCCTTGAGGATTATGCAGATCCCTTTGATGCTCAGAAGACCAGAGAGCAAAGGGAGGCAGAGCGGACTGGGGAGAACGATGGTTACATGGAGCCTTACGATGCCCAGCAGATGATTACTGGTAAGACTTTCATGCTTTTACTGCCTTCTCCTGTCAGCTGTTACGGTAAGAGCTGAATAACACAGCTCTTACCGTCATCGCTGAATCTGTGCAGCTGCATTCAGACCACACAGCTCCTGTGTGAACGACAGGATTCCCGTTTCCAGTCTCTGCAGACCTAATGGGTGAGAACGTGAACTCGCTCCCCCAGTGCTCTCTGGACCCCGCGGAGTGACCATGGTAACTCTGCTGTGTTCAGACAATGGGTGCAGTTTCCTGCTCCGGCTTCCTCTTTCCTGTCTCTGTTTCCTGGTGCTATTCTCCAAAAAGGAAGTTGGCCCTCCGTGCCCCCCCATTTCACCACCACCACCTCCTCTCGGACACAGCTCCGTGCAACCCCCTATATGGACCTGTCTGACCATTTATCAAAACTTCCCAGGATCTAGGAAGCCTGGTGGTCCGCCGTCCAATCACATGCTCCCCTGACCTTTCCTTCCATCACTCCATTGTTTTACCTAAAAGGGTTACACAATAGCCTGCTGTGAACGTAAAAATGCTTTATTGCAGTGCTCTATAGTCGATTTTGCTTCAATCAGTGCTGCTTCCAGGCCTCCTCAGTGAAGTCTACAGAGGATGTGATGATGTGACTGAGTCAATTTATGAGGCTTAAATCAAACTGAGGAAGCAAGCAAGAGTCTGATGTCACTGTGACTCAATAAGCAAAGCTATGAGAGTGGGGCAGGATGATTACTCACACTCTGTATAGCAGCTGACATCAGTTACCAGAATCAGTGCAATCAAGTACAAAAATGCACAAAAAAGTACCGTACTGTTTCAGAAACTGTGCAAATCTGTATCATATACTCAGTAAGATCTGCTTTTCTTGTGCTCAGGCCATTGATTGATTAAAACATATTAAGAGCACCCAGCAGCACCAGATTTTCAGTCAAATAACTGATAAAGTGAGTCATTCACATCATCATATACCAGTAGTTTTAGTGGTAACTGTGTTTAATAAGGAGCCTTCTAGTAAGTGTTTAAAAGTTGAAACTAATGGCTTTGAAACTAGTTAATAATAATAATAATAATAATAATAATAATAATTAATCACACACTAATGTTTTATTTGCAATTAATTAGAAGAACCCGTGGAGCCAGGTTGTGATTGGTCTGTACTTATTTCATGATCCAATTCTATTTGTTTACATCTAATTTAGCATTTATTAATGATTGCCAGCATCCATAACAACATTATTTTCAAGTAAATAAAAACCAGCAAATGAGGTTGTCACAGCCTGCTAACTACAAATTTCTTCTTATTAACCGCTGTTTGTAAATTACCTACTAAACATTGAAAAAGTCATAAAATAATACTTAGAAATACTTTAGTGGGTACTGTTATGGTTATAGATCTTGCAGTCTGTCAATATGTCTTTTAATCTCCTTTAATCTTTACTCCCTTGTTTTCTACTTGTTAGAGATCAGACGTCGGGGGTCCAAGGACCTACTGAAGGTGTGTGTGATGGAGGCAAACGAGGGAACTGCAGAGGAAGGCCAGCCCTTACAGATATACGACATCCCGTACGAGGGAAGCGGTGACGGCGACAAGACGGCGGTCACGCGGCCCGAGCTGGATCCCCGTCCCTCCACCGAGTACGAGCTGCCCTGGGAGTGGAAGAAGGAGCATATCGTCAGAACTCTGTCAGGTACGTCAGATGTTTGTTGCACCACATCCAACTTGACAGACATGATATCTGAGAAAAAAATGCTTTGCCCCTATTCTGGGAATACTTCTAAAGGGAAAGTGAGGAAGTGTTTTTGCATTTTTTCCTGCACTTTTAAATTGTTAATCTTTTCCTTGTCCTCAGCTTTATACCTCAAATAGCAACACTGACATAAGGTTATCTCTTATTAAACAGTTTTGTTGAACCAGTAACATTTGTATAACACAGTCCCAACCCTGCCTCTGCTCTGCCTTAGATCAATATGAAGTATATTTGTACAAAAAACAACTCAGGCCTGCTCTCACATTTATATTTTATATGCCGCATAGACCAGCAGCATACTGAATAACATCGTGCATGAATCATCAAACCACTGCTGTCTTCTCATTTTATATTTTATTGGAGGCTTCAACACCAAGTTCAAACTCAGGCTCAGAGTCAGACATGCGTTCATATCCTCTCTCGTCACTCTTCTTCCCCCAGCACAGTTTGACAGCCCTGAACGCTCCCCCCTCAAAGATGAGACGCCTCACCTCACACTCACCAGGCAGCCCCAACATCTGCCAGTCCAGCCGCAGCATCAGCATCTGAGGCAGAAAAGCTGGACCCAGAAGATCCTGAGATCCTCTCCCCCAACCCTGCCGCCATCCTCCAACCCTGACACCGAGGCCTGCTGTGTTGACCCCTCCCTGCCCCTGGAAAAACAGAGGTGAGGAGGTGATGTAGACAAAACTTAAACCACAGGATTTCCCTGTAAATACACATCACTTGGATATTTAATACTATAATAATCAAAATACTTTAAAAGGATATTCAGATGTCATACATGTCGAAATCTGTCTGCATATGTTTCTTATTCTTGCAATAAACCTTGCTCAAGAATTTTAATACATTTCAGTGTTACGTAAGAGTAATGCTCATTTCCAAGGGGTTTGTATGAGATGAGGTTCCAGACTTGATCAACAGCAGATGAAATGTAATCTCCCCCCCAACCCTCGCTCCCACCCTCAGCTGGTACCATGGCTGTGTGACGCGTCAGGAGGCGGAGTCTCAGCTGCAGTCCTGCAAAGAGGCCAGCTTCCTGGTCAGGAACAGCGAGTCGGACAACAGCAAGTACTCCATCGCCCTCAAGTGAGTGTAACCTGAAAGTGCACTGGTGGTTTGTCAAATGAGGAAGTATTACTTATTGATCCCGTAGTGCAGTGAAATAAAGGACTGTAGACGCAACATTTTCATTATTATTACTTTTTAAAGCATAAAGGTTTTCTTATTGTCAACAAAATCCTTTAAAAGAACAGAACCAACATACATTTCACACATCAGTAAGCCACAATATTGTAATGGCTGACATGTTCTATCATTACAATAATATATGTAGTTTATCTTGAGTTGATCCCACATACAACGTCCTGCTGCTGTAAATACTCAATAGTGCACAAAATGTGTATCAGTACGCACCTAAAAATAGTCCCTAACACATTCACAATACATTTCTATTTGAGGAATGTTTGTTAAAAACTACATCACCCAGCTGTTTCTGGAAATGCTTTAGCCTTTTATAAAAATTACATTATGACTAATTTTAAAAGATTTGCATCTTCATTTGAAATGTTTTGTAATTTGACAGTTATTTGAAATTTGACAGACAGTTGAAGATTGTTGAAGATTGAAATGAGTTTTGTGGACAACAAGAAAAATATAGAAATATGCTATGATAAAATATAATGAGTAACAGTGAGTGAAACTAGTATGATAAAACACAATTTAGTTTCACAAAGAATCAGCTTTATCAGCTTTGGATTATGGGTAAAACTGATAAATTTGTGTCTCTCCTCTCCTCTGTGTGACCCAGGACGAGCCAAGGCTGTGTTCACATCATCGTCGCACAGACCAAAGAAAATGGCTACACCCTGGACCAGAGCAGCTGCGTGTTCCCCAGCATCCCAGAGGTGGTGCACCACTACTGCACCCAGCGTCTGCCTTTCAACGGCGCCGAGCACATGACCCTGCTGCACCCAGTGCCTCGCATCCACTGACTCCACCCCAGACAAACACACCTCCGGGCCAGTGTGGACAGAACGTGTCCAAAAATCACCTCACCTCTGATCAATGTGTACTTTAATGCCCTGCCCTGCAAGTCTCTCTATATAACTTGGCTGCACAACCCTACTTTATGTTATTTTAATGATTTTTCTATTTGATCATCAGAACACATTTGCAGCTTGCTCTGCCTCTAGAAACCCCAGATGTTTTCCTCTGTCTTATTTTACTTTGATGTGCAGCTGATGCAAAACGTCTAAGCTGCTGTTTTGCATGTGAACAAGACGGAAGCACAGGCAATGAGGCACTTTTAATGATTAAATATGATTTGGAGTTGGTTTGGGATCAAGGCTAATACATAGATGTTTTGATTTTCCAATGTGCCTCTATAAGAAGCTACACATGATTTTATTGTTACTAAGTGGAATTTACTATGAACCAGAAAGTGCTTTTGATCATTTTGTGGCTCTCTTTCTCCCTCTGGTGGATGTGCTGGTACACTGCACCAACATGCCAACACAAAGAATTTCCTTCTTCCCTCAAAATTGGTGGTTGGTAAAATCCATGCACAGAGCATATCATCACTGATCAAGATATGAACAAAGACCAGCTATTTTATGTTGTGCTCATGGCATATTTATAATTTATGTCTTTATACTTGTTAGTTGTCTGTAACCACTGTCCCTCTGAGGATTTCCTCTGTTTTACTGTGAACGAGGGCATTGTTTCTACTGTATTATCTGCACTGTGAAGAGTGAGTGATTCACCCTGATGCAATGTGCTTGAAGGACCAGTGACTGACAATCATTAGTGTTTTTCATGGCGAGAACTGAGACTGCATTTCACGTTTAGTTTTCAGCTAAACAAGCCTGTTCATTCCAGCTAACATGTGTAAAAAATGTGATTTGTGGTAAGAAAACATTGTAAAATCAAGTGCCTTGCGTAGGTCTACAAATAGGGATCATTTACAGATATGAGTGCAAAAAATGAATGACAAAAAAAGTTTAAATTTCAGCATAGAAAAAATGTCAGTCTTGTCATATCCTCTCTCTTTTTGTCCATTCAGACAAAGTAATGCTGTTTGTCCTCAGGGTCTAATGCCCCCCGGTGCTAAGAGGCCGAACACCAAACTGAGAAGTGGCAACTATATTATATTCACTGAAGTCTTAGTTTTCTTTGTGTAATCTAAATGTAGCTCAAGCATTCGACATGTTTATGTGTACTCTTAATTTAGAGATATGCTGGAAATCATTTGGGCAACTCTGACCTGCAGTACGGCCTGAAGTTAACCATCAGGATGACAATAAAACATGGTTTAACTAAGGTTAAATTTTGTCTTAGGTTTTATATTTCAGGAAGTCAGCCATTTCCATGTCTCTTCAAAGATTTAAGGGAGGTCAGTTTGTAGTTCTTGGCAGAGCGCTGAAGCTGAAGTTATACGACGAGACACACCTGCTATACATTTTTCATGGTTTTGTCTTTTGACATGTTGAACCTGTTGTTGAAACATTGTAAAACAGATTAGAATAAAAAGGTCCTGAATCTCATTGCTGGAGCTCCTCTGCGAACTTCTCTCTGATCCCAATAAATCAACAACACGAAGAGCAAAATGCGAGGGTATTTGTGTCAGTGATGTGCGCTATGAAAGGGAATGATTAAAGCATCAAACTGTCTCTTCGTCCCCGGAGGAACGGGCCTCTTCGCGGATGCTGGAATGACTGAATGAGGGCATTTTTGAGCATAATGAATCTTTTAAGTGCAAGAGCTTGATTGTGGTTTCGGCGGTTCGGTGATTTGTCTGGAAGTTTAGTACTCCATTTCGTTAAAAGGGGATAGATTATTATGCCAGGTTGGAGTGAAAAGGTTAGGAGGAAAGGTCTAGTGGGGAGATTAGGTTTAACAGAGGATCATGTTAGGACAAACATCTTATGTGGCTGTAAGGAGCACCGGGGCCTATGCCATGTGTAGGTCTGAGGTAAATGCAGCACTAAAAACAGACAAAGAGTACGAGCGGCAGCCCATATCATTACACACTATGTCAAGGATGCTTAATGTGAAGGGAAAAAAAGAGCAATTGACACCATCCATCCATCCATCTATCCATCCTTCCCTCCTTTTCTTACGTATCGTTGGCCCCTCTCCTTTACCTCCCTCACTCTGATGGTGTTACCCGAGGCTGATATCTGTCTGTCACCTGTTTCTCCTTGACTCTCGGGGAGGACACTATCACTGTTTGCCTCTGTTTGGTGCCAAGAGTTTGTGTTTTAATTTATGAAGGCGAGCGACCCACAGGTTAGATTTCATTACGCTAAAACCAGAGATAACTTTCAGTCTTCTCGTGTATGTTGTGTCGTCTCAAGGCTTTGCCTGCCACCTTTTGAAGCAGTTGACTGGTGACTTATGAGACACTTTCACCTGCTCAGCTGCAAAAAATAAACCCGTTATCAGTGGTAGAAGAAGCATTAGGGTAATTTACTTCAGTAAAAATACCAAGACAACAAGATAAAGATAGTCAATTAGAAGTAAAAGTCCTGCATTCTAAGTTGTACTTAAGTGAAAATCTGGAAATATATGAAAGTGTCAAAAGTGTTAGTATTACTGCAGAAAATTGTTCTCTGTGACTAATATATTATTGCATATGACATAATTAGATTACTAATCCCCATGTATCAGTGTGTAAGTACTTTTGAATTTTTTTCTGTTCAGGAGTTTTGTCCAGTGGTTCCCAACCTGGAGGCACCTTCACAGGGTCGTGAGCTAAATCTGAGGATCCGTGAGATGATTCATGAGGTGGAGAGAAGATTTCATACACACATTTGTTGATATTGAATAAGTTGAAGCTATTTAAATGAAAACATTGTGAGAAGTTTAGAGGACAAATGTCACGTCACAAGGGGCCACAAGCCAAAAAAGATAAGGAAGCACTTTAACAAAATGGTGTGTTCTATAAGATCAGAATATCTTCTCTTTTCTCAAACTACAGCTGCCAGATAAATGTAGTGGAGTAAAAAAAACTACCTTAGAGATTAAGTGGAACATAAAGAAACATAAAATGGAAAGTATACTGCAAGCTCCTCAAAACTGTACTTAAGTACCATACTTGAACTAATGTAATTAGATACTTCATTGCCTGGTCTATCAAAGCTTTGCAATGTTCTTTATGAATTAGCAGTGCCAGGGCCTTGTAATTCATATGTCTCCTGATTCCTCTCTGGCACTGTGCTGCAGCCATAAGGTCTCCCTGCGGTCTTCTATCAAGATGGATTTCATGAACCTGAGGAAAGCGGGCCTTCTCAAGTTCTACCCAAGAGGGAGCGAGCTCCACCTGGAAAGGAATTACTCATCACACAATATAGACCTGGAGCCACCTATGCTACTGTACACTTGAATGAATAATTTCATTTCGCTCTCACGTGCATGCCATCCTATTCTCATGCAATCATTGCCTCTCTCAGGCTTGCATGACAGCCTGATGCGATCGCTGCCCGACTCTGCCTGACGGACGTAGTGGCTTGACATCTGGGTGTCGCTTGACCTGCTCTGTTGGTAACCGAAGTGTTCCTGCAGTCCTTATCAGATGCTTCAGGCTCCGTGCCAGTGTCGTGCCCTGGCTTTGTGTTGCTCATCTCCTTCCCTCACACTGGCAGCACCTGCCATGTGTGATCCATCAGCAGAGACTCATGCCTTTTAGGTTGAATTGGCTCACCTGGTAAGGTCAGGCGTGTTTTTAGATACTGTTTGCAGGATGTCCTCGAACCATTGTTCGTCCTCGTGTGGTTGAAAGGGCCACGTGAATGAGAATTAAGTAACTGCTCTCGAGCATATCAGCATGGAGGATGTCTGTCTCACACTGGGTCACGACTGAAACACCTCGGTGACAAGCCCATAATTCACGGAATAAACCATCACTTTCTCCTCTTGCACAAACAGAATCACACTGGAATTTCATGGCTTTTAATAAGCAGGAAATTTGAATTCAACATAAAGGTACAATCCAATATATGCACAAAATAACTCATGCTAAATTTGAAAGGACATGGACTTGCAAATAAGTATGTTTTTTTGTTTGTTTTTTTTTTTTACAATGTTGTGTTTGTACTTTAGTAAATGACCTAAACCATTTTCTCACCAATGTCTGTTATATGTGTCCATGTTGTTTGCATTTAACATATGGTGTCATAACTTTTTAAACTGTTTCCTTTGGCATATTAAATAATTCTCTTTTTTGGGAACCGATGCACCTGCAGATGTATTAAAGACTCCAATTATAGACATTGTAAATGTTGCTCATTGGCATTTGATCTACCTTCTCCAGGTGTTCATGTTATTTTGTCATCCTACATTAAAAGCAGGTAACCGACGCTGTTAAAAGTCCTGACAGGTTGTTTGTTTCCCCTCAGGGTGCATCATCAGGATTAACAGTCATGGATGCTGTTTGGTTTTGAATTGTTTACCTGTGTGCAGGCCAAGTGTGTCGAACTCAAATATTCAAACTGCCCAATCAGAGGAAGCCGTTGCAGAACACAGCAGCCCGAGGAATGAAACAGATAGGGTGAGTCCCGCCCACAGACGCTGTCTAACCTGCAATCAGCTTCTCAACGTTGCTCAAGGTAAGAAGAGGAGGCCGCTGAGTCCAATTACACCCCAAAGTGAAGAAATCCCTCGAGTTGAAAGGAGTGATTCAGCCGCTCAGCATTTCTTCCTGTGTCATATTTTGAAAGTGATGAGCAGCTGTGAAAGCCAATGAGGTGGAAGAAGACGTGTTGATTTACTGATGTGTGAGTGTGTGTGTTGTGTTAGACACCGAGGGACAGTAAGTGTGCTAAGAGTCACAGCAGCTTGAACATTCCTCTGTGATTATACCACTGCTTTCCAACTTACATACTTGACTAATGTTCTCCATAAATTGGATTCACTCCCCGCCTTCGCCGTCCTTCCTTCATTCACAAACACACTCACACACACATGCACACAAACACTCGTTATTTCCCCTCACACCCTCTCTCTTCCTCTTCATTTCTCCCTCTCTTCCTCTCTCTCGCTCTCTCTCTCTCTCTCTCTTTTGAAGAAGTTTTCCATGCACATCCAAGTCAAACATCTGGGTCAGCTTATATCTAGTGGAACAAGACTTGCAGGATATTGTTGGCAGGATGTGTGAGC
Organism: Centropyge bicolor; assembly: GCA_037975185.1. Taxonomy (NCBI): domain Eukaryota; kingdom Metazoa; phylum Chordata; class Actinopteri; family Pomacanthidae; genus Centropyge; species Centropyge bicolor. Next base: position 11,008,487 of record JBBMOC010000005.1, read on the forward strand.
TGGAGCAGTTTACGCTGTGGGAATCCCCAATACACACACGTACACACACAACACACGCAGAGACATGGACGATCACACACTCGCGCAGTTTGCTGACATTGTTTCTCCCGGCACCATTCAACTCGATTTCCAGGTGCAGCGATTCACGCCTGACATGTCGACGAATACTTGTGAAACCAAACACACACACACACACACACGATTGTTAGTTGGATAAATGCCATGTTTAATGTTTTGAAGAATGCATTGGTTATTACCAAAAAGGATTACAAAATAGGCGCAAGAAAGGGGATAAATCTATTGTTCAACACTGAGTACATACAATAATATGATAATCTGTAATATATGTTCACAAATTATTCATGTGCAAGAGATGCTCAAACATCCTGGTCTGCAAAGCTTCCTCTCTTTCCAGTGCCTTTTTTTCCAAACTGCCAATATCTGAGTTGAAAGAAGTTGAAATATACCCTGCTCTGTATGTAAAGTCGATCACTGCTGCTGAGAACAGTGCAACTAGCTCCGGATATGCTGTGATATGAAAAACAGTCACAGAGGGAAAACAATACTCCTGCTCAATGCCCCGTGTTCTGTGAACCCACAAACTATCTGCCCCTCATGTGTAGTTGTAGTGTTTACAAATTGCATAAGAGCATCTCTCCTGATTTACAGCTCCTTCCCCTCATCCTCCTCCTCCTTCTCCCCCTCTCCCACTCTTCCACCCCCCCTCCCTCCTTCTCTCTCTTGCACGGCTTCACTCTTTCTTCTGTGCCGTGTCGCCTTCTTCTTTCGGTTTGTCGTCTGATTTGAACTCCAGGAAGAAGTCGTTGCACGCCACGGTGAGGGCTCCCATCAGGATGATGAACTCGGTGAAGTCCACCTCCCCGTCGTTGTTGGCGTCCAAGTCGTTCATCACCTTCTCGACTGCTTCATTATCTTTGGAGCTCTGACAGTGGGGAGCAGAGAGAGAGAGAGAGAGAGAGAGAGAGAGAGAGAGATAAGAATGTGTTCACTGTGAGGTGTGTGTGTGGGCATACATTACTGCACAAGCTTGTCAGAACTTGTGCGTCTGAGTATGTGAGCGCATACCTTCACTTGCGCGTCGCATATTTGCAAACTGCATGCGTGTGTTATTGCACAATCACATATTTGCCTCTTCACACACTCCCTCTCTCACCCCTAAGTAAGTCCCCAGCTCCTCTAGTAGCAGCTCCTTCAGTTCACCCCTGCTCAGCGTGTACTTGTCGCCTTCCTTCCCCGAGTACTTGTGGAAGGTCTTTATGAGCATCTGCATGGCACTCTCCAGGTTGGAACTGGGCTCCTTGGACATGCTGGAAAGGTATCAGATAAAGAAGGTCAGGCTCTGACACAAAATGCCCGCTCCAGCCCCAACTGCATGTGCGGTCACATAGCAATCAAGGGTGAAGCCACCTCCAAGACAAAGTGATAGTTGGACAGACAGATGGATGGAAAGAAACCAAAGCCCCAACCCCCCTTTGGTTTTGGTTTTGTCTTTTTTTTTTTGTTATTAAAAATGATTAATTTAAATAGTGTGGCCACCGTGTGTGTGACCTTATTGGGTTTCATATTTCAGAGGTTTGGATGGAAAGATGGAGGATAGCTTTGGAAAACTATTTCGAACAATCTTACACACATTGTGTCCGGCATCTTGGAGCTTCTTGTGCTGGACTCGTGGAGAGACTGCACACACACAGACACAGATAAGTCACTGTCAATGATGCAGAGTGAAGACTTTCTGAGTCAATGTGGGAAAAAAATGCACATACACACTTTATGCCACCTCGTGTGCTGCATATGAAAAAGCTGTGTTGACTTCTTGGGTTATCGCTCTTGTAAGCTGAATCGGTAATGCTTGTAACAATCAACACTGCGGTATCAGGGAAAAGTGGTTTCACTGTAAAACACGTTCTCTGTTTGTTGATCGTGTAACAGCCTTATCACTCAAAACGGAAACCAGAAGTGAAACACAAACCTCACATTCACAAACTCAGGAGCCGAGTAACTTGAGGTGCCAGCATATACTATACAGGCAAGGCCACCCATTCACTTCCACCTTTGCTCCGAGCTCAAGTTGAAAGCATTGGGATCCACGTTTGTAAAAATAAAAGTCTGCAGCATTACTTTGCGATTAATCCATAAGCATGCAAAACACTGAGGGACACAATGAGTCCGTCAATGTCCCTGTGCATGATTTATTAACTATCAGCTACAAAGGGAGACAGGGATGCTCATGTCAGTCACCGGTTATTGCCTCTCATCCTGCAACAGAGCATTGTATATAGAGAGGTCAGAGTTGTAGGCAGGGAGACAAAAGAGGAGGCGAGTGGACACCAAAGCTGGCTAACTGGAAAATCTATAGGGGTCATCTGTCTCACTGACTGACACAATACAATAGAAAACCATGGTGACGGAAATGCTGTCAGTAACCTAATATTGAGAAAGGTCATAATGAATATGCTGTGTAGGAACAATATCCCCGCAGTGACGTATGAAGTTTGAAATTTGGAAAAGAAAAAAAAAAAAAGCAGAAAACATTGATGCATCCTTGCTGTTATTCATACATTTTTACAAATCCTACATTAATGCCAGTATATTGTCATTTCTTAACACTGTTATTGGCTTCACATGTTTGATCTATACATTTCCCGTTATGCACCTGTCAAAGTTTGCACATCATCAGAGAGTACAAGAAAAATAATGTTCAAATGACTCACGCAATTTTGTTTTCAAGTCTGCAACTGCTCCCCCACCACCCATTGCCTCTCTGCAATTCACTGCAGTGGCATAGCTGATAAAATGCATTATTTCGCTTTTACTTTGCAAGGAAACCATCATCAAATGCAAAGGAGAAAGTACGAGGTAGCAAGCGCTCCAAGCTGTCCATCTTACCTGAGTGCTGATGGAGGGCCTCCTTTGTCTTTGAAGAGGTGCAGGGGACTGAGCCAAGGCTGAGATGGATGGGGAGAGAGTTTACCGGTGGCTTAAATATCACCTGCCCCCCCCCCCCCCCCCCCCTCCCTCCCTCCTTCCCTTCGCCCCAAAACTCATTCACCCACTTACATAGTCTCTCTTTCTCTATCCTCCCTCTCTCTCTCTCTCTTTTTTTGCAGGTGCTTTCTCTCCCTCCCTCTCTCCATCACACACACACACACACCGAGCACATAGCAGGCCACAGGTGAAAATGTCTAATTGTCACAGTTTTATTCAATATTAGCCATTACACATGTTACATAGAATAAGCAAAAAAAATTATACAGCGTTACATATCAGGTTGAAATACTAGCATAGTGGAGTTTACTGGACACGACAGTGGACTGAAATGAGTCCAACTGCTAAACACACACACACCCTCTAGTACTTGGCAGGAAATAAACAGAGTACATGAACGCACAATGATGAAAGCCTGCACAATACCCTGGGAATGGTCCCATAATCACAAACACTTTGACCCAACGAGCCTTAAAAGCACATCCATATACTCATATGTACACTTGGGAGGATTCTGAACACAGGCTTTCATGTTTATCTACTGTGTCACAGAATCACTGAGACTTATTGTGTAGCAATGAAAATCTGGCTGCAAACACTCCCTGCTGCAAATCTGCTGTGTTTCGTTCCAGCATGTTTCTAATCTACACGGAGTTAAGGTTGGGTGGGGCTTACACTACGGGACAGTAACTAAATTGCCAGCGCAGACAGTTCAACCTCTTTGAAAGAGCTCTGTTTGCTATTCCAAATAGGTTAAAAGGAAGCATTAAGAGCGATAAAATATTTTCCAGATGATGTTTCAGGAAACTGTTGCTAGTGCGAGTCATTTTTTAAAAACATGCCTTTAAAGTGAGTTTCGCGTTATGCAGTTTCTTCTCCCCGCACTTTTGCTCCTGATAATTGGCTGAGAGCAAACAAAGAACACAGAGATGCAAGCCTGGCCTACAGGGAATAGCGAATGTGGCATGCAGCTTGCCAGTACAAGATGCAACTGCCTGAGGCCTATGTACGTGTTGAACAGAAAGCTGGCTGTAGATGGTGCAAGAGAGTGATATGTTTCCATTATTCACAGGAAGTACCATGATTAGAAGATGTTTTGATATAAAAAAGTATATAAATATAGGTTTTAATAAAAGAAATAATATAGTCTCTAAATAGCCCAAAATGTCCAATAGGTTTGTTAGTAATAGAGCATGCAGGAAGCACAGCACACAATGAGTACAAAGGCTGAGCAGGGTGAGTGTAAATGAGAGAGTATTTGCAATGGGAGTGTCGCCGCGAGGCAGGGTGACAACATGACTCAGGTTTATTTGTCTTGCCCATTTTGCTGCTGAGCGGTTTGAAGTGCCAGGTGCTGTTACAGTGCATAAGGTGCACATTTGGTAGTCGGCCCAAAATGCCTGTGTGCCTTAAGCACAGCGCGGCCGAGCCAGGCAGGCCTATAGAGCAGCAGGCCTGCAACACGAGCCTTTTTCTCATGGCTGCATTATTGATGATGAGACAATTTACAAATCATTAAAATGTAATTAACAAATTGCATATAATGCCACAAAGAAGCGTGTTTTCAAGTGATCTCCATAGTGGTCCAAAGAGTTAAGGGTAAAAAGTTAAATATAAAAAGGCCGTGTCGAACTTAAATATTTGGCCACATTAATTGCAATACAATGGTAATACTAGCAAATAAGTTTCTGATAGCATGCAACATCTTATGTATTAGCCTGCCGTAAAAGATCACACCACATAGATTCATATTGATGGCTCAGTATTCTTTTTTTTTTTTGCCTACACAAGCACAACCTCTGACAATGATATCACTCACAGTACCAGCTCATCTGATGGGCAGGATCACTGGAGCCCGGGATTACTTTCATGTAATTGTTTGTGTCCCAGGGTGTGTTACCCATCAAATGCCTAATCCAGTAGTTTCCCAAAGCCTGGGATTTAAGGATCCAGTTGCAGGTCAAACAGGGTCTTTAAACCGCATGAGGGTGTGACTGACAAACAAACACGCAGGCCTGAACAGGTGGTGCTAAAAATGGCAGAAAACAACAAGCAACAATGAACAATTTGAAAGAGGGACAACAAAACAAAGGCCAAGTTTCTGTCACTCCAGTCCAGTACTACCAGGGGCTAATGTACCGATAATGCGCCTTTAGGGATCAATAAGTAGAACCTGACCATTGAAATGACGACTTGGAAGATGCATACCAAATGAAAAGGCACTAATTGTATGTAAAGTACTTGAGATAAAAACTGACACCAAGTGACACCTGTTATAAGCTTCCTGGTGTTTGTTATCTTGCTCTTTTCTACCCGTTCTAATCCAGGTGGATTAAGTTGCATGAACACCTTCTCTGACCTGCTCCTCTAATCACCAGCCCACTCCCATGAGACTATTTTGGGCCCCCTTTTGACCGTAAGGGTCCTTCGGTGTGGATTCCATTCTTGAACCTTAATTATTTAGCTGAGGACCACACCTGATCTTCCAGTTCCTAATCCATAGCTGACTACGAGTGAAGAGAAAATACTGCAGTGAAGTGAACCTCTATGGGAGTTGCATAAAAAGAAAGAGACAGAACCCGTAAAGTAGACAGGAAATAGAGAGAAGAGGGTGTGATGGGTCATCGAGTACACAAATGAAATGAGCTGAATTAATGCAAAGCTCCAGCAAAACACTTTGTTTATTGTCATGCCAAAATTAGCTCCATAGCATTGTGGGTTAAAAGATGAGAAAGTAAAAATTGTATATAGTGTTTTGACAGATTTTCATGCAACCATTATAGGAATAGTTTGACATTTTGGGAAATTAGTATCTCTCTTATGCAGAGTCAAATGAGAAGCTTCATATTCAATAGACACATATATGAGTGGTGCTGACAGTCTCATCTAACTATTGGCAAGAAAGCTAATAAACATATTTCCCAAGATGTTAAACTGTTCCTTTAAGCCATTAGTGTTTAACAAGATGTATATTGTGATGTTTTACCAAGCATAAATGTACTGTAGGTAGTGTGGAAGAGTTGAAGAAGAGACCCAGATAAAGATAAAAGTGGGGAGAGGACGGGGTTTAAACCAAACATCTCGGCTGCAGTGGTGTGTTAACATAAAGTGACACTTTGTTCAGTGTGTGTCAGCGTGTCGCTGCAGGTAAATCATATTTTGCAGTTAGGTTTTCACAGGGATATGACATGCATATGAAAGTGTACGTCTGCATGCTATCATAGTATATTATTGTAATGAGGTAAATGTGCTCTATATAGTGGGATGCACATGCTGTACATATGAACATAGTGGTAACTAGTAGTACAAAGAAATACTTCTACTGTCATGTACATGTATTATTTATCATATAAAAGGATTGGGGTTTCTTCAGAGCTGGGTTTGTAGTGTTTGAACTTTTACTGATTTTTTTTGTATTGTATATAAAAGTTGTGTGCATTAAAAAAAAATTCTTTAGTGTCTTACCAACGTATTTTGGCACTAATGCTATGATTTGGTGTTGAATGCATAGTGATTTTTTTTTGTAAAAGAATGGATTGTCCCCTATGAGGTCGCCTCCTCTGTCTTCTTCTCCACTTCCTCAGCGACTGCAGCCACCTTGTCTGCAACTTCCTCCACCTTTTCTGTTATCTCCGCCTTCGCCTCTTCTTTCGCGGTTTCCACTGCCGTTGCTGCCGACTCTAGTGCTGCCGCTGCCGCTGCTGCTGGGCTCTCCGCCTCCTTTGCTGCCTCAGGCTCCGTCAGCCCCTCTGCCTTCACCTCTATCTTTGGGCCTGCATTTGCTTCTACCTTTACGTCTACCTTTGGGTCTGCATTTACTTCTATCTTCGGGCCTGCATTTATTTCTATCTTTGGGCCTGAATTTATTTCTATCTTTGGGCCTGCATTTACTTCGATCTTTGGGTCTGCATTTGCTTCCGGCTTTACTTCAGCAGCTGCTTCCACCTTTGCCTCTCCGCTCGCCTCTGGCTTTGCCTCCTCCGTCACTTGTGTGTTTGCCTCCGGCTTCTCCTCCTCTTTGTCCAGGGCACTTTGGGCCACTTGTCCGGACGCAGCGTTTTGGGCAGGCTCCTGCTTGGCGAGGGCACGCTGCTCGCTGAGCGAGACCGCCAGGTAGCCGACCAGCTTCATGTACTCTTCAAAGCCGACCTTGCCATCATGGTCGGCATCCAGTCCCTGGCCCATGTTGTTGACCGCCTCCTTGCTCTCTGAGTCCTGGGTAGTAGGAACACACAACCATGAAACAATCAAGCATGATGATGAGTAACTCTACCTGGACTCTCACTGCTGAAATCACCATACACGATTAGTAAATGACCCTCTATCAGTGTCTCTATTTACATTATAATGCTGATGAAAGTCATTCTATCATATCGGATCACTTTTCCCCATTCAGCTACTGTATATTACACCACCATTTGCCCACAATGCTCATGTTAAAAATCTGGACAGGTTAAGACTGACAAAAGCTTGTGCTTGAATACTATGTGCTTTTTTGTGAGGTGGTTACATAATGCAAGCGTTGATAACAATTCAGAGAGGTTCAGCAAAGACTTCCTAACCGAAAGGATGTTGGAGAGCTGGCTCTTGACAAGGTGTTGGAACTCTTTCTTTCCTAGACTCTCCTTTCCCTTGGTCGACTTCAGGAAGACCTTCACCATGGTTTGAATGGCAGCCTCCATGACTCCTCTCTCTCTGGGGAAAGGAAGAGGTCAAGACAGTGGTGTTAGACAGACAGACAGACAGACAAACAGACAGATTAGATAGATAGATAGATAGATAGATAGATAGATAGATTAAACTCATTGCTGCTGTTTGGTGCAGTGTAAAGGAGGAAGTTCCAGGATGGTCTGATTCAAAACAAATTCAAGTGATAGGCCCGTCCAGTGGAAAATGAAACAGAGGATCTCCTCGTGTCCCTGCGAGGCCTTTCGTTTCAGGTGTTGAGTCGAGAGCCGCAGCGAGGGAGGGACGGTGACGTGAGATAAGTGGAGAGGGTGAGAGGGAGTCTGATTGAGAGACAAGCTGTGATGCACAATGGAAGTTCTGATCTTTGATAGGTCATCTGATCTACTGACGCTACCAAGGGGACTGGGCTTCAGATTACCTAAGGGATTACCTAGTCCCTGTCTGCTCCTCTCTTTCTGTCTTTCTTTCTCTCTCTCTCGTCAGCGGTACCTGCCTCTCTCTTTCAACGCCACTCTCTCTTCCTTTGCCTGCCGCTGTCTCGTCCTGGTTTTCACTTTGCTGTCCTTTCTTCTCCTCAAGCCACTGCTTTCACACCGTTGTACATGAACACAGATAACATATTTGACAAAGAGGCTCGATAAGGCTTTTGTTCCACACCAGCAGCGAATTCCTTTAGGTGACGTGACTCAGATAGAGACACAGTAATAGATTTGGATCTTGACAGATGTATAGATAATTTACAGACGTTGCTCGAAGTGTAAAACATGCGAGTAGGTGACACATCTTTGCAGGAATTCCATTCATTGCTGTCTGTGGAGATCACTTAGACAGGAATTTACAGGCCAACTCGGAGCTAGTTTGCCCTAAAGCAGCGAGAGAATATGTTCAAGGCGACCATACTCGTCTGTCAGCTTCAGTATTCAAATGCTGCACAGCGAGCAGCAGCGAGAAAGCTCCTCTCGTCTCTACAGGACACGGCCTTGCTGGTATCAACTGAGTGGTCATTTGCAAACTAATATCTCAATTACTCAAGCACACGTCACACTCAAGCACCTTCCAGGAGAGCAATTTCTCTACACGAGCATATATGGCCAATTAGGGCACCGGCCTGTTAGTCTCATTATACCAGAGCTCTGACGCTGCAGCATGGGGTCATTATAACCTAAGATTTCACTCGACCCCTTTCAGGTCGTAGTCGCCGGCCTATTTATCTCTGCCTGCCATTTTGTTCTGCACAATACAACCACAAGTTTGCATATAAGAGATAAAGCATACCACATCTGAAAAGCATTTTTCATTTTACGTTTTCTATTACATTTTTTAAATTTCCTGCCCCGGATCATAATCTCTGTCAGTTTTTTGTGTTATTATAGATACAATCCATGTTATACAGGAACTTTAGGGGACTTCTTCCTGCAAGGTGACACACCCTCCTCAGCCTGAGCTCAGCGGGGCCTCGACGGCTCTGTCCAAAAAAACACCCAGCAGAGACATTTCTCTCCATTCTCACATGCATTATTCACCTGGTGACCCTTCTTAAGGTGGTATTGCCTGCTTGGAAAGAGTCCCAACACGTGCCCTAATTCGACAAATGGATCTAAGACTTGCATCACCCATCCAGCTTCAGGACACAAACTGATCCCCCCCTTATTTGTCAAAAAAAAAAACAAGTGTGCAAATAATTAAATACACAGGCCTACAACCAGAGGTTTCCCATTTCCCTCCAGAGCCCAAAGTAGATGGAGGGTTGCGTTTCCAAATGGGCGAATGTGAGACGGTATGTGCGCACAGTAATGACAATACTACCGCTCGTGTGCCATCAAATATTAACAGAGGAACAAGTCGGGTTGTGGCTGTAAATTGCGGTGAGCAGACGCACACTGGCTGTCTTTCATCCAACTCATCACATTCATCCAAAGTTGGGGCCGAAAATGCAGCCGAGGCGCGTGCGTAAAGACGCCAAACACGCACCAGGTGTGCCCGGACTCAACCCCACTGTACTAACAGCACGAGCTATTAGAAATACTGAAAAACCAGCATTGGAAGAAAGTGCCAGCTTCGCACAAACCCACCCAGCAGGCCAAGCTGTCACTCTGCTGGGCCTCTTTATTGAAAACACCCTGTGCGCAAAAATGGATTTGGCGCATAATTACGCACGGACGCGCGCTCGGGCTTCCTTCAGGATACACTATACTATAACACTGTCACCTCAAGTCACTTCAATTTTTGATAGGCTGTTTGCAATTGATCAGCAACTTGACAACTGATCTGCATCAAAATATCAGATATCTTTCCGAGAGAACGAGAGAAGCGCAAAACCGAACAGAACCAAAACAGCCACCAACTATTTTCATTTACTCTTTTGTAAAAGTGCAACATGAGCCCGAAAAGAAAAAAACTGCAGTTGGAGGAGTCATTGAAAGCAGCCAGACTGTGGCCAAGTTTCATGGGATGGCTCCTGCAAGAGTGAACCGAAACGTGGCAACAAAAAAAAAAAACATGACCAAACACAAAAACTGCTTTTACACACAGAAAGTTGAAAGAATCCAGAATTCAACTCACCGTTCAAAGTCTGACGACAAGAGACGTGTTTAAATGTGCGCAAATGTGAGTTTCTGCTCTCTTCTCCGCCTTTCTGCGCCGCTTTGAGCCCACAGAAACTTGCCAAACTAGTAGGACAGCAGAATCTCTTCCGTGATTTAGGCTCTTTTTTTCTTTTCCTTAAAACTTTTCCCCCTGACAAGTCAAAGGGCGTGTACCTGGAAGAGAGAGAGAGAGGGAGAGAGAGGACTGGGAATGTGCAAGAGAGCGACTCCAGCTCTCAGGAAAAAAGGGAGTAAAAAGTGTATCCAAACACTTCTAGTTGGTTTTTATAGGAATTATCTTTGGCTCACTGGCCAGATGTTTCACGTCATGTGTGATTTGCAGCGTTTCACGCCAAACTTCTCCAGGCTTGTGGCTTTGGAGCAGCTTCATGTGCAGGGACGAGGAGACAGGGAGGGTGGGATCACTTCATCTGCACAAGGCTCGAATACTTTCTCAATTATTTCACTTATTAAATGGAGAAAAAAAGTTTTAAAATAAGTATAGCTGCCATCCTGAATCTTACAATGCTTTAAAGGGAGGATGCGTCTTTTCTTGCCACATCTGGATGTTTCCAGACAATGCACAGATGTGGTGAAGAGACAATTCAAAACTTACATTTTCACTTTTTAAATCCAGACATTGGACAAGCTTTTAAAATGAAAGTATAGCTGTCATTAAGAATCTTAGGGAGGGTGTTTTTTCGACATGTCTGCAGACAACACACAGATGTTTTGTGCTATATATGAACACAATCATACTCTTCAACAACAAAAGACACTTAAAAATACATTTTCACTTATTAAATGGAGACACTGGAAAAAAGTTTTAAAATGAAAGTATAGCTGCCATCCAGAGGGAGGATGTGTCTTTTCTTGCCACATCTGGATGTCTGCAGATAACACACAGATGTGGTAAAGAGACACATTCAAAATTTAAATCTTCACTTATTAAACGTTGACATTGAAAACACTAAAATGTAAGTATAGCTGCCATCAAAGATCTTAAAGGCATTTTAGGGAGGATGTGTCTCATTTTTCCACATCTGTATGTCTCCAGACAACACACAGATGTGGCAAATGGACATAAATCCAAAATGCACTGTGTTTTGCATCAAACATGAGCAAAAGACAGTTCAAAGTTAAAGTTTCACTTCATAAATGTAGACATTTGAAAAACTGTTCAAATGAAAGTATAGCTATAAACCAGAATCTTAGGGGGGGATGTGTCTTCCCCCCCCACATCTGTATGTCTCCAGACAACACACAGATGTGGTAAAGAGGCTCAATATCGCCATAATTGAACAAAATCTTTGTGATTCTAACAACAAAAGACAGTTAAAACTTAATTTTGGCTGCAATGAACGGGTCAATCTTCTCCCAGCTGACATTGAAATTTGAGAATAAAAGAATCTTCAGTGAAACTACTACAGGAAAGACAGTGTGGGTGGTTTAAGAGGTGAAGCAGTCTTGCCAGATTTGTGAAAGGGCTTTCAGGTCTTTGTAGTTTTTAAATTCCACAGATTAAATCTCACAACTGGTGCTTCTCTCTGTGGACACAAGCTTCCACACTGCGGTTATCTGAACGTAAGGAGACTCACCCATACAGACAGATGTGCACACAGCCTTGACTAGACGGGTGCCCTGCTATGTTTTTTTCTTGCTGCTGATTCATTTGCCCGTCACCACCCCTCCCACACTGGCACCTTAGCATGTGCCGTTTGGATACAAAGGTCACATTTTCTTATCTGGTGAAAGATCCGCGCTTTCAACATCAGCACCTTGTTTCTTTGACAAAAATTAAAATGGCCCTAAAGGCTATAAAACAGCTGGGGGGGCAAGCCAGCACGCATAACTCTGTCTAGACATCAGAATTAACACAAAGTGATTGTTGCACTAAGAATGGCCACATAAACAAGCACAATGAAATGAAGCTAGAAAGCCCCAAATGTTGCAAAAAACAATGAGTCCTCCCAAACATAACAGGCTGTATTTGCACCACATATCTCCATTATACAGTCGACCGAGGCCTCATTGACTTACAGTGAAGGCCGGGCTATGCCTTTGCATCACCTCTGCTTAATGCTTGGATAGGCAGCTTTGTACAGGCATTATGAAGCTCTATGGAACCAGATATGGTTGGGATGGTGTAGTTGTGGCAGCAGCAACACGTATAGGATTACAGGCCCCTAAATCAAGGCAGTAATAAACTCCCGCTCAAACGTGGACGGCTGGACATCATATAACGTAGTAAATGAATGACAGGAGACAGAGTGACGGTGGCTGAGGGTTAAAAGACAATGACGCCTTTAATTCAAAGTTCCCTGCATTCAACAAATGGTTAACTTAAGAGTGACACAGGTGGCAGCAGTGTGGGGATAAAAGAAAGTGAATGCCTTCCAGTTTACAGTTGGACAGCTTGAATTGAGTCGACCGGCATCACACAACCTGCTCAAAGTCACAAGTGACGGGAGACGGCGAGCTCCACTAACTGAAGCCTCCCTGTTTGCTCGCAAGGTCTCCGATCAGCTTCCAGAACTCGAGGAAAGTCAGCTCTCCGTCTTTGTCTGCATCCAGCGAGCCCATGAGCTCATCGATGGTCTTGGGTTCGCGGGCGTTCTGTGGATGATGACACAGAGGAGACCCTGATTGTCACAAAATCCCTCTGAGGTGCAACATCAGCTACTCTGCAAGACTGTCCTGCCATCTAATGGTTGAGTGTAGTAATAAGTGATGACTGAAGCACAAATCCATTTACAGCCACACAAATTTTAATTCAAACCCTGTCGCTCATAATGGCCACGATGAAATGTATATTAAATTAAGATATGTTGTAAAATGTTCAATTAATTTGTAAAGCTGATTTTTTCCATTCAACTTTCACAAAGATGGAATTCAATGTTAAACTTGTAAAATTAAAGTAACTAGTGACAATTTAATAATCAGTTAATCATTGAAGTGAATTCTCAAGTAAAACTCTTAACTAATTATCTATTTATTTGACAGCTTTAGTTTCTAATGATTTTTGCCCACAGAGCATAAGCAGAGCTAATAAAATGTGATGCTTTTTTATAATTTAAACTAGACAGAAACTTGTTAATCACTTCAGTCCATTAGTAAGTCTAGTGGTTGGACTGGAGCTCTGGGTAATTTTGAAGGCATTCCTCGTTATTTTCGGATTATTTACAAATGAAACAAAGAGAGAAGACAAAGAAAAAACAATATAATCCATAAGCATTAGCTGTGGTCCTGTACAGAATAGTTCAAAATTAGCTAGACCATAACCAACTACAGCTGTAAAAACTCTCACTATAAAAGATCCATTCTTCAATAATAGTAATGTATCAGAGGAAACTCATAGTGGCATCCAAAAGTAGCTTCAGATAAATAAAACACAATACACAAGCACAATAAAACCAGTTTCTTTAACATTTATCTGATGCAACGTTGAGAGAAATCAGCAGATGAAATGGCTAAGAACAACTTCTGAGCTTTACCTTGACAAAGTTGGGTAGCTGAGCGATGACCAGGTCCTGGAATTCATCTTTGCTCATCTTGCTGGATCCATCCATCCCAGCGTAGTTCTTGAACTGGGTGACCAGGGTGCAGATGGCAGCTTCCATGATGCTCTGTGCTGGGCTCTAGAAAGCAAATGAATGGAGAAGGAAAAGGCCTGAGTAAAGATGCAAACATAGAATTGTACCAAAAAACAGTGAGTGATTAGACCTTTTGTGTTGAGATGCTGTGCTGTGTCTTACGGCCGGTTCAAGAGCTGTGTCCCTCCACTCTGACCATCACCTGTCTGAATATATATACGCTTCATCTCCCCTCAGTGATGCACACATCAGCGGAAAACACTTAACCTGCCCTCTTCTCCCCCATCCCGCCGGCTGACATTATCTCTCTGCCCGATTTCCACCAGGCTGGGGACGCACATCATAAAACTGCACACATACACAGCTGCATAAACACATAGACAAAGAAGGAAAAAAAACTGCCATTCTGTCCTACAAAGGGCAAATTTGTACTGATGATAGCACAAAACCCATTTCAGCCTGTCTGCAGAGCAAGGGATTTAGTGACGGCATTTATGTCAGGCCATTCTAATCAAGCGGCTGAATCATGCCTGTCTAAGCAGTAATTAGTTTATACAAAACATGACTCAAATAATGTGGCATTCAGGACAACACACACTGCTGTATGTGTGAGTATTTCCAGTCGCAGGAGTGAACGTGTGTGGATGCAGAGAGATTTTAAAAGAAATGGTTTCTAGCATTTAAAGAATGACGGTATTATTTCGTGTGCTGACTTTCAGATTCAAAGACTCGCAGGCTCTCACAGCAGTTTCAAAGTGACTGACTGTTCTCAATCATTCCTGACATTCTCGTTCATCAGCATAGCAGGTCAGTGACTGGTTGGTTCGTGCATCATGTGCAGGCTGAATGGGAGTTCATGCCTGAAAGCTTCCGCTCTGGGTATTTAATCTGGATGTAAATATTTTAGCTTGGCATCATAGCTGTGATAATAGAAGCCCGTCGTGCCAACACGTCAACTTCCTGCCAGAGTGAGTCACACATGGCTGAGTATCATTGTACATTTTTCACCACTAAAACAGTTGCATTAATACAAATCCTGATACTTAATACTGACACATTCTGTGATGCCTTTTTAAAAATCCCTCCTTATGAATGAATCACATGAAGTGAAACAAGGACAAACTTGGTCAATGGTGGAAATTTTATTGAACTCAACACTGACTTCCTAAAAGAGGACATAACTGATGATGGGGAAAAAAAGAAAATGATCCAAATTTATGCATTTGTCCAGGGATCAATTACATGCACATTAGAGCCAGTTCCTACATTATCAGAAAGCCCTACTGTAGTCCCACAAAGACAAAAATACTGACCAAACTTTCATAAACATGTTTCATTAAAGGACTGTTCAAATTAAGCTTTCTTCCGATCACTTTGGTCTAAAAACTTTCCAAAAAAAGTTCCTCTCTACAAACAGCAGAGAAAGTTCAAACAAAAATCTGTTCAGCACTTCATGTGTAAACCCCATGACATTCATTCTCTGCTATATAAGCAGTGGTAAAATTGCAAGTACTGTAAACTTCTTTTCTACATAATCTGGCACAAGCAAATGAAATCTAAGACCTCTTCACCAGTCTAACATATTTATAATAATAAAGGCACGTAAGCAGTAGCCGGCAAACTAAATTTCTGAAAACCATAATAAAACCATTTTCACACATTCAATGTGTATGGCCTTGGACAAAGTCTGTGGTTCTTCTCATTAAAAATAAGGAAAAGAGATGCAGTGTAGTGACAGAATAAATAAACATGAAACACTTCAAAGAATGAGAACCAACAATCACAATCTGTCATCTTTAACTTCATATCCACCTAAAGAGGGAAAACTTCATAATCACATATGAGTAGAATCAAACACTAAAACAACAAAAGAACAACTAAATCTTCTGTGTCAAAGAAATGGAAAGCAGCTCTGCAAAACTTTGTCTTATTGTACCGTGTACCTGGCTCATTCAACTTAAAATCTGAAAAAACAAAATGCAGCAGCTTCCTCATTTCTGCCATTTTCTTGAACTAAATCACTTTTACTTGATCACTTGTGTGCATGTCAGTTCACATCAACCTGCTAACAAAATAAGAGGACTACAAAAAAAAAAATACTGATTTGGCTGCCAAACTAATTTATGGCAAATTAACAATTAAATGCAACTCTTTTGAGATCACTACAGAGCACTAAACTCTTCACTCTGAATGCTCTGAGATACCCAGTGTATGTAGATCATGTGTTGGAGGTCCCCATGGCTACATTATAAAAACACAATAGAAGTGAAAAGTGAGAAGAAGAAAAAAAACTGCTGTTAATGTGAATGTCTGAGAAAAGTGCTAAAGTGGTTTATCAGTCATAAATTTAGCTATGGCTATCACTTTTTTCCTATTGCTAATTTTTATTTTATTTTATAGCAGCGCTGATGTTTCACAAACCTGTTCCTGGTTGTTTCCACACATCTGCTGTGAACTGACAGTTGGGAGTCAGAGAATGTAAAGACTAGAATCTAGAAACCAAACGCTCAGGGCTCTCAAACAGGAGTCTGTGTGCAGTTTGCCCGAATCTACTAAAGAGCTGCTGACACAAAACTTGTCTGACCTGATCTGATTCTTATCACTGAAAGAACCGGGATCTCATCCTCTGGGATTGGACAGTTAACACCCGACTTCAGGCAAATGACATCTGCAAAAATTTTCTTAGCATTTGTTATAACCTGCTCAGAGTAATGGCAGGTTTGTTTTCACACAGAGGGCAGAAATGACAGAAAAGTATTTAACTGTCAATTAAAAAGTCTTTCTCTAACGGACAACATATGTAATACTAAATGAAGTGTATGAATATAATTAACCACCACACTGGTGCTCAACAGAATTATTTGCAAATATCATCTCCTTAAAGCCCAGTTTTTTGTGTGTGTATGTGATCTGAATATCATCAGTTTGAATTTACAATATGAGCTGCAACATGCACTACGTATTGAGAAAACACTATACAGCAGAGGAAAAAATCCACACAACACATTACTGAAGGATTTTGCGTTAGGAGGCATGACCTGACAGAGGTAGGTAACAACAACTAAGTCCAAAATGACAAGTACAAGTCTAGCTTATAATTAAAGACTCAGAGGGACACGTTTATGAGAGGCACAACCACTCTGTACCAGAAGCTACTACAATTACAGCTCTGAAGAGGAGAATGTAGGCAAGAAATGTCCTATAAAACCACCGCTTGTGCTGCATCTTAGTGTTGTATTTTACTCCCCCCCCTCCCCTCTTTGTCTATTTAAGCTGTGGCGGCAAACTTCCACAGGGCTTCTCGTTCAAATTCCTCCATCTCCTCCTCCAGGGAGTCGTCGTCCTTCTGCCCGCCGTCGTCTAAAACGTCCACCATGTCCTCCAGAATGTCCGCCACGTCCTCGGCGAAGTCACTGAAAGGAACCCTGTCGTGGATGAACACGCCGTCCCGGAAGAACTCCGCGGTCAGCTTCCTGACCTTGTCCTTGCTCTCGGGTGAAGATCCTTCAAGCTTGCTCAGGTAGCCCTCCAGCAGCTCCTCGAACTCGGACAGCTCCACCGGGTAGAGCCCCTCCTTGCCGGCACAGTCCTCCACCGAGCTGCAGCCCAGCTGGGGGCGGATGTTGCGCCGGAGCTTCTGCTCCTGGTCCCTCCAGAAGTCGTTCTGGTTGTGCTGATGAGGCTGACGCGATTGGTGGTGGTGATGTTGGTGCTGATGATGAGAGTGCTCGCCGGTCCGGCTGTGCCACGGTTTCTCCTTCCTCCTCTCCTCTCTGTCCGTTCTGCGCTCGCCCTTCTTCCTCTCCCACTCGTCCTGGTGTTTCCTCCATGCCTCCTTGTGAGAGTTTTGCTTCTGAGACTTCCACTCCTTCTCCCTCTTCTCTTCTTTGTCCTTCCATCCTCCCTCTTTGCTGTGCTTCCACTCTTTCTCTCCTCTTCGCTCTTTTTTGTCTTCTTTCTTCCAGTGGTCCCGCTCATTGCCTTTGCCCTTGTTGCCTTTCCATTTGGACTCTTGTGGCTTCTTCTTACCCCACCTCTCCACTTGTTCAGAAAGCTTCTTCTGGATGGCCTCCAAGCTATCTCTCACTTGTTTCCCGTCGCCTCCGTCTTTTTTCATCCCTTTCAGTCTTTTCCCACTCTCCTCCAAAAGAACCCTCTGCCTCTGGAGTTCTTCCTTCAGCCTTCCCCCCTCATTTGTGTCCTTCCTCCTCTCAGGTGAGGCAGTTTTCTGGGTGCTCTGACCATCTTTGTCAGCAGGTTGAGGAGCTGAGCTTGAGGTAGGAGCTGTGAAGGATTCAATATATCAAAGTTAGAATGGGTTTGATAGTTAATTATATCAGAAAGGTCACTTTTAACATTCTGAGGAATATGTGTTTTATATCTCAGTATAGATACAGATGCACTCTTATTTAAATTATATTAACATACAGCAGAACAGGTTTCATTCCATATTAAATGAGCTGATTCACTTCATGTAATACCTGTGAGCTGACTGAGTTCGGTCACCCTGGCCCTCAGACTCTGCAGCTCTTTCTTCAGCTCAGGCAGAGACGACAGCTCCTCCTTCAGCTTTGCGTTTTCTTCTTCCAGACCCGCTTTACCCTTTTCATCACCACTTGCTGCTACAGCCTTCAAAGCCGAGTCGAGTTCTTCTTTCTGAGACTGAGAAATAAAGAAAAAAGTGCTGCAGTTAAATCCAGGTTCAGCGCAACTTGGATAATACATATATTTATTATTAAAATATTTACCGGAAACATGCTGTCTATATATCACAACATTGTGAAAGGGCAAAACCAGCTCATTAGCATCAGTTTAAAAGGTATACTGACCTGTAGTTGAGCCTCTAGCTGAGCGATTTGTTGGTTTTCCTGTGTCAGTTTATCCAATAGCTCTTTCATATCCTGTGGATCACTGCTAAGCCAGTCCTGGATTGAAAATAGTTGGCAAATGAATAAAACACATATTTTTCTAATTTTCTAAAAAGTAATCCCATCTTTAACATTGGTCTTTTAAGTTTTAAGACTCAGGTTTTCTTTAAATGCCACAATTAAAACAAACACTGGACAACATATAACACTGGGATTGAGAAAGTAAAGGGGGGGGGGTGGTAGGAACAGACCTGGCTTTGTTCTCCATCACTCAGTTCAGAGGCGTCAAAGTCACCTGTCAGAGAAGAAGACAGCACATCTTTCATACAAATCTTAGAACAGTTGTTTTTTTGTGTTGACACACAGCTGATAACCTGTCTTACAACAGCAGAAGACGGAAGCTTCTGTCGTGAGGTGCATTCCACAAGCTCAGGCACTACATGTGCACGACGCAGAAACTATTTGTCGAGGCAGACGTTTTTTTCAAATTAAAAGTATGATACAACTTAACCAAGCAAACTGCCAACAGTAGGTCATTTCCCCCTCAACTTAAGCACCCTCAACATCCAGAGAGTCCCTGCAAACAGTGATAAAGAGTGTTATTGTATAATTCAGAGTGCGCGTTATCTGCCATTTTCTGCTGCCACTGCATGAAGTGTCACGCCAGATAAGTGCTTGGACAAGCTATTGAGCGTTAGCCAGCTAGCACAGAAGCTTACACTGCTGTCTTATCTTTAGTACTGGACCTACCATTATCCAGGTCAGAGAGGAAACCTGTTGACATAATACAGCTTAGTCAGCAAGATCTAAAAACAGACATCCGTCTATTGCTGACAACTGCGAATAAATGTGCTTATGTAATTTGTAAATACTAGAATTGTCAAATAAGCGACAATATTTACAATAAACCCTAAAACTGACAGACCTCAGATGTAATAGGTTGAAACAGGTGCACTCATTCTGATCTCTAAAAGATTAATTGCTGTAAGAACAAACCTTCATCCTAAGATATTTTGAACATAACATCTTTATTAGGTTACACTTTGAAGCTTGTTTTTAATCTTGCTGGTTTTAATGAAAAGCAGAAGCAAGCCAGCAGGTTTAGTCAGGTGTTAGAGGAACTCACCTGAGAGGAAGAGGGAACCTAAGAAGAGCAGGATCACAGCACCCACAATGCATTTGTTCAAGGAGAACCATGGCTTTTTCTCCTTCTTCTCAGCCAGCTTGAACTCCACTTCCTCCTCCTCATCCTCCTCATCTGATGTTCTCGGTCTTGGTGCCTCAAAGGAGGAGATATTCCTCCTTCTCAGTCCATCGTCAAAGCTGCTCGTGTCGCCCAACTCAAAACTGCCAGATGGCTCTGAGGGCGTAAAAAAAAAAAAAGACACCCTAAACATGAAAAGGCAAGGGCACGGCAGCAGAGAGACATCACATCTAATACAGTATTTATGTGAAAGACAATGACACTGAGTCTTAAGTTAAACCACATGTATTCAAATGTCACCCATGAGCCACTTCAACAAATCATCTCAACATCGCAGCAACAAAAGTGTCAACTAGAGTTATTCTGAAAACCACAATTACCTACTGGCAGACTGCCTCACACAAAATACCAAAAATCTGAGTGAGAATACATGAGCTGCAAAACACAACAGTGTGTAAACACCATGTGTAAAAAAGGCGGACAAAAAGTCAGTGCTGCTCGTGGAAATGGGTGACATTTTCCCACTAAATTACAACAACAGTAATTTCATGCATGGGGGTTTCTTCATTTTCTCAGTGGGGTGTGTGCCTCCCTGTCATACTATTAAATCACTTTCCAGCTGCTAGTGTGACACAGATAAGAAACACGCTAACCAATTCTTCTGCAAGAGGACTCTCATTTGCTGCTTGTATCGACTAGTGCTAATTACAAAGAGCCGTAAACCACTTTCTTTGCTCAAGGCTGAGTTACGGACCGGACGAAGCTGTTAATTGCTGCGGGGCCTCAGACCTCCCAGGGGCCCTCAGAAGCCCCATCTTCACTGTGTGCCAATTGCTTTATGGTAATATGATCGATTGTAACTTTGTTTGAGAATATGCTTATGTGGTGCATATTCTTAAATTGCATTAAATCATATGACCACACAGCAAATCTGTGGTATCATTCCACAGAGAATGAGAGGAATGGGGGGTTAGTGTGAGCGGAGCAGGCGTTCAGAAATGATGGATCATTTGTTTCACTTGCTTTCTTCTATTGCATTTTCTAGCTCCACTGATGTATAACCTTCCTGTGTGCCATTTGTTTTGTTACGATATTAAGGGGACTATCTCAAAAACCACTGGCCAAATTGCCTGGGGAGTACAGTATGATGAACATGACTGTCTCTGGGGGCAGGTAACTGAAGTAAAGATCTCTAGTCTTGATAAAGGAACTCAAAACCACCATTATCCATTATCATCATTTAGGAGGAGCAGCCCAACAAAACAGTGATTTTTCCATGTCTCATTGTTTTATTTGAAGGATTTTTGGAGGCCTGAAGTGTTGAAAGCATCCAATTCTTCTCAAGAAAAACAAAGTTAAATAAACCCTAATCTACTCCTTCTAAAATTTCTCCTCCAAAATAAAGACCACAGTTTAATATATCATGCATCCCATACCTTCTTCTTCTTCTTCTCTCTCATCCTGCGCCACTGTCTCAGATGGCTCCTGCGTATCCTCAGCTGCCTCTTCCTCTGCCTCTACTGAACCAATAGTCTCTGGTGCAGGGATTTCATCGACGGGGCTTTCTGTCACCAGGCTCTCTGGGTCTTGGCTTGGCTGCTCTGTACTCTCTGGAGCGAAGCTGATATCAGCTTCAACATGAGAGGGGGGATCAGTGGCTGTAAGGGTTTCTGTGGGGATGTTGACCTCTGGTTCAGCAGCAAAGGCTGGACTCTCCCCAGCAGAAATCAGTCCGATATCAGCAGGCGTGTCAAGCACTTGTTCTGTAGAGACAGGGATCTCAGTCGGGGGAGAAGCAGAGCAGGACTCCTCAGGCTCAGCTGACAGGAGTTCAGCAGCAGGAATATCGAGGGGAGCCCCTAAAGCGATGTTGGTGACAAAGGGTGTGGCCCCCAGGTGCTCATTGTCACTGGGGGAGCTTGTTACGATGTCATGGATCACTGGAGGCTGACTCTCCAGGTCGAGGTCAAGAGGGTCAAGAGGGTTGGGTGGAAGGGGGCTCATCCGGGTTGGACTAGAAGGGGCGGGACCTTCACTAGACTCTGGAGAGGTCTCTTGGCACACCTAGAAGTTAGAGCAGTGAGGAAAATACTGTGAAAAGGTGATATGATTTTGTTTTCTAGTGCCTCATTTCTATTGTCTATAGTACTTCTCTTTGATTTAATGACTTCCTTTACTGTCCTTAGTGATGTTTGACAATTTCAAGAGAACTGGGCTCAACTTCTCAATTTGTACTCAGCGTAGAATTTGGCAGAGTATGACTGAGGCAGCCGTAGGCAGTTTTTTCACCTTACATTACCTTGATACAAACATCGGCATCACATGCATGTATTTCTACAACTTGTATGACACATTTCACCCTGCATGGCTATTAAATAGAGCTGACACTAAGCATTACTGTCATTATCGATTATCCTGGAATATGTAAAAACCTTCATTTACGAATAAAAATGACAAGAAAAGCAGCAAATCCTTACATTTAAGAAGCTGGAACCAGCAAATGTTTGACTACTTGATTTTTGCTTGAAAGCTGACTGAAATGATCTAATGAAACTAATTGATCAATCAGCTAATTGCTGCAGCTCTACTCTAAAAATCTGATGTATTAGACGCTGGAAATTAATATCATCATAGTGTCTATGTGTCAACACAATACTGCATTACCAATAGCTGGTCAAAACAATGTGAATAGACTGTAGGGGGATTTTTGTCCTCTTAATAACGACATTGCTTGATGGTCTAACTTATGCCTCTATTAGATTATTGCAAATCTTATTGTGTACTAACCTGATGGCCTTCTTCAGACAGGACAGTTTCTACAGATATGTCACTTGGTTTGAATTCCCCAGCAGCTCCTGAAAAATTCACACAATGTCAAAACAAAAATATGAAACCAAAGAACAGGTTTAAAGGCAACCTCTTCAGCTTCAAATCTTGATTCTTATTTGTGTCACAACCCTAGGCAGTAGCCACATATTCTGACTTGTCAATACCTGTCACCTCCTCAGAGAGACTCGGCACGTCACCCAGGCTCTCTGTGCCGTCATCTACTGGCCCGACATTCTCAACAGCAGCCTCCTGTGGAGTGAGAGATGATCCCAGGAGATCAGACTTCACCGTTCACAGTACCCTCATTGGTAACACAAAGCCATTCATCTACAGCACACCCAATACAGGCATGCATGCACATGCACCGAGGCCTTGGTTTGGAAGCATATCAATAGATGTTGTTTATCATCTATCACTGTAATTGTATCGTGGGAATTTATTCTCAACTTGTGATGCTGATTTAATTAAAGTAAGTACTGAGTTGGACTTCTCCCATAATGCTTCAAATACCACATTAAAACAGCTACATATTACAGTTAGGCTTAGATTTAACATCCATTATCAAATTACCAATTGTGATTGTAGAAAAAAATGTATTTTCCAGCTACTCCAAGAAGGTTTTTTTTAACTGAAGAAGTAACCCATAAACAAACACTTAATCCTTCACTTTATCAGAAGAAAATATATAATTCAAATGACCAAATTAGGAGATATATGGTTTTCAATGGACAAGAAAGGTATGAAAGTTGTAATCTGAAATTAACTAGTAACTAAAGCTGTCAGACAAATGTAGTGGAGTAATAAGTATAATATATTTCTCTTAAAGGTAGTGTAGTAGACTTACTAAGCAGCATAAAATGGGAGTACTTAATTAAACCACAAGTACCCTGTACTACCTATTTGTACTTAAGTGCAGTACTTCAGTAAATGTACTTAGTTACATTCCACTACTGCAGTGTAGTGATGCACAAATACATGCACATAGAGTTGAAATACAATTCAAAGAGACAAACAAACAGACAATAGCTGTGGGAGAACAGACAAGTCGATGCTTCACCCATTCACAAATACACACATTCAAACCGTCAGTATTGCCACTATTTTATCTTGAAGGGAAGTTTTGGGCTGCAAGTACAGACGTGCCACATTTCAAATGCACTTCTAAATTACATCCAGACACACACAGAGCTTGAAGCAGAGTTGCCTGATCTGGTTCTTGGGTCTTACCTCGGGGGAGAGGAGGGTCCAGCTGTTGGTGGAGGAGCCACTGCTGCCTGTGCTGTTGCTGTTGTCAGACATCGCCCTCTTCAGGCTGAACGTGGCACAGCACGGTGCAGATTCAGCTTTTATGAGATTCTGCAGACGACGACAGAAACATGCATTCACTGAACACGCCTGATGCATTCACTGTACGTCTGGTGCGACTTAACAGGATTATCTAGAGCTAATAATCTGGCTGTAACTTGGCTATTAGTGTAGATTATAGAAAATTAGGAGTGTGCACAGTTCTGGACATGCAAATACACACAAAATAACAAACTATGTGTCATGTTCTGCAGCATTATGATGGTTAATGTGCAAATAACACAATTACGCAATGACATTACAATTTGGGACCTATTTCAGCACATGCTTGGGATAAAGCCCAGATTGTCGTTGATACAAGTTATGTAACCGTGTGATGGCATCCATAATATACTGCTGCGCATTTAAACAAAGGGCTCGGTCATCAGAAACAGGAATCTCCTCATAACATTCATCATCTGATAAATCCAGCCAACCATTCATTCACATGCATCCATCCAGTCAATCTGTGCGGCAGCTAAATTACCAAACATGGTCAAACCCCCAGACACGAGCAGTTCATTGATGCAGAAGCGAGCAAACAAAGCTTCATACTCACTTGTCCAAAACACTATTCTCGCCAAACTTCTATTTTAGACGTGCAAGAAACCAAATTAAGTGGCTATGATTGTTCTAGTTGCCAAATTAAAGGCTCATTCATGATGGTAAACAAAGGATGGGAGGCTGAATATTCCCACTCCCATTCTTCCGCGTTCTCAGTCAGGCCCAACTGTTAGCAAGCTTCAAACACCTGCTCCACTTAATCAAATTAAACACAAACAAGAAGGTTTATTTACCCAACTTGTCTCCACCTCAGTCCTTCGTTGCTTTTGCCGTCAAATCGTTTTGGTTTTTTTTAAGTAAGAACAACGATCTTCTCTTTCCGTGAACTTGGGAACTTTGGGAATTCCAAGCTGCGTCACGTCAACCAAGCTTACTGCCGTCCAATCGGATTTCAGGAGAGGCTACGAAGCTCCCGCCCCTGAACCAAGGCTGTACCTATCAAGTAGAAATGTCGTGTCATGCGGAAGCGACGCACATCCCGGCGTGATTGACGCTCGCAGGTGAAAGTGGCAGGTGAGAGACGAAGATCGTGCCCCTGGTTTTTTAATAATACAACTTCATGTGTGACCCTCAAGATGCATGCGTGCACATATATATACACAGAAGGGAGAGGCCGCCGGGACCAGCAGCACACTGACACGTCTGCAGAGCTAAATTTGACCTGAGGGACTTACCGGAGTGGACAACCCCCTTCACGCCAGTTGCTCCAGTGTGGACATTAATTTCATCATCTGGCTCCTTTTCTTCTAAAATTAGTCTGTTAACGGTTTTGTCAGTAATATGAATCTTGTCTTTTCTATTTATGCAGCTAGACTTGCAGAACTTCTTTATTGTTATTATTATTATTATTATTATTATTATTATTATTATTATTATTATTGTTACATATTACTATATATATAGTCTACTTGGCAATAAACCTATTCTGATTCTGATTTACTTTTACTTTTACACGTATGTGCATATCTGAAATGAGAATCCAAACACGCCACTAAAGATAACTGTTGTTGTTTATGGTTCTAAATTTAGATGTATATGGTTCAAGAAGGACTGAGATCTCTTACCTAAGTAAAGGAAGTGGTACCACATTTTAAAACAACTCCTGAATACAAATGAAAGCACGGCCACATAGTGTTGTATTATTATGTATATTATTTTATTGAAGCAATAATGTGTAAGCAGCTATTGCATGTTTCAGCTAGTCAAGGCTGTTTAATCTATAATAGTGCTTTATACTTTCTAAGATGATTATATATTTGTATGTATCTGTAAATAATCTGCAACGCAACTAATAATGAGCAAATAAGTGTGGCTGAGTACAAACTATTTCCTTTTGAAATGCCCCCGAGTCAAATATCTATAGGCTATTACTTTTGACCTTGACATTGTTGTCATGATCAAAATGATAACAGCTGTTTTCAAACTTGACTCAACTATAATAAATGCTGAGATGCTGATTAGTTATTTGATACTGACCATTTGTGATCTATCTCTGGTGTCTGTGTTATTGTGAAATGAAACTTTAATCAACATTTTATGTTACTTTATGAGTTGAAAAACATCACAACCTAAATATGTCACATATTTGTAAAACATATAATACATTGAGAGAAATAAGACAGTTACATTTTTGTCTAGTTTTGTAAACCTCTGCCGAAGTATTAACAATCTGCATTCTATGTCAAACATGTACATTTCAGTAATTCTGTCAGGTGTAGCAGTGGTGTTGAAAGGTAACGTGTTTAAACAGATATCATCCTGGGGAACAGTTTACAACATTTTTAGGATGGCATTTTAGATCAAATCCCCAGTGTAGGAACACAAATATTATTATTAAGTCATCAATAGATACAAAAATCATAACTTTCTTGAGACAGTTGTGACTTGTCAGTCAGTTTAAAATGGATGACATTGGATGCCCTGAAAGTATTATTCCACCATCTCTGTCTCTTTTATTAAAACATGAAACTGTCAAAATCATGCTTATATGAAAAGAGCTCTTAAAGAAAGTTAAGTTGCATATACTGGAGTTCAGTCCAGTATATGTGTGGTTCAAAATTCCCTGAAGACACTTGAACGTGACAATACAGTGAAAATATTTAGGTCACTGGTTATGTAATACCAAAGTATGTCATGTTTGGATTGTATCGCAAATGTGCATTCTTCCAAGTTATGTGGACTACATTTTTTCTCCTGGCCAATTAGGAGCACGTATGACGATGACGAAGATTCTCGGCGACAGACTGAACTGGCCAATGGGAAGAGAGTTCTTTGGATCGATTGACCAATAGGAGGAGACGAGGTCTATTTGAACGGTGAAAAGCGGGCTGACAAACATTCGAGAGGGAAACAAAGACGGAGGGAACATTTCGCGACTGTTGGACGAGAAAAACTGGAATAATTTGCTTTTTCTCATCAGGATATTTTGGCAATCATATAAGGTAACAGTGAACGCTCATTGGTTGCGTCGCACAACATCAGACACCTCCTGTTCCACGTTTACATAAACGTTAATAGTCAGATAACGGTTGTTCTCGGCTAACTTTAGCGACGTTAGCTTAACTGTTAGCCACACTCGCTAAGTGATGCTAACTGGAACTTGTAACTGAAATATTTAGCCAGTTTGCTTGTTTCGGATTTTGAACGCTGACTAATGTTACAACCTTCCCCACCAGGTTCCCGTCATGTCTCACAAACAGATTTACTACTCTGATAAATACGACGACGACAAGTACGAGTACAGGTGTGTGTTCCTCATGTTTATGTAATGTGCTTTTTTTCCCCAACGTTGTCAGTGTGTCAGTTATTCTATAAAGTTTTTGACAACGTTACCAAAGTGGCATTTTATACAAACTACTATCAATTATTACACGACATGTCTGATGTCAGGTATGTATCTGGTGGTTTCCTTTTCTGCTAACAATCGCCCTCGTTTTCTAACTTACAGACATGTAATGCTACCCAAAGACATTGCTAAACGTGTACCCAAGACACATTTGATGTCTGAGACCGAGTGGAGGAATCTGGGGGTCCAACAGAGCCAAGGATGGGTGCACTACATGATCCACCAGCCAGGTATCCGAGCTTGTTGCAAAGCCAATAATGTCTTACACACACGATCTGAAAATGACGTCATGTCAATCATAAAATATGAATGTCTTGGTTTGATCGGTTTCGCATCAATATAGGCCCTATTCTGTTGCTGGGACTAATAGCAGACCACTGTGGAAAAATTTACCCCATGCAAATTTTTGCTAATGCACTCCTCACTGATGAAAACACACATGCAGAACTATCACTCATGAAAGGACAAAAATGTTGCTCCGTTGGTTTCACTGAGTGTCAATGGTAAACAAGTTGAGCTTGAGAATTTTTTGTGTGGACCCAACTTAACACAATCATTCATCCATGACTGTACGAGACAAGACAGACCTGATGATGTCGCTGGATGGAAAATTAACTTTGCTTGCTGTAGATTTTACTGTATCTATTTAATAGGTTTCACAAAAGTACAGTGTCATAGTAAATGATTAGTCACAAGGCAGTGGTTAGTTCAATGGGTGTATAAAACTGAAATATGAGAGTCAAATGTGTATAAGCCAGATTCTGTCTACATTTTTATAATGGATAAAATGTGTTCACTGCAGGGAACATTAACTTGAGCCGCAGACTTTTATAGTTAGGATGCAGTTTGCAAATACAATATGCCAAATTAAAAAAACATTAAAAAAACAACATTAACAAAAAATATCTAAAGTTGAAACTAACCTAGCACATGACAACAATGAAGCCTGATAAGTTGCTAATTTGCATGTAACTGAATTTGTCCACTGATGCGTTAAGTTGATTGAAAGTTAATGCCATGAATTGTGTTTTATATAGGGCGATCCAGCCCACCCTGTCTTTCAGATAGAAGATGAAAAAAGCAAAGTCTGATTTTAAAAAGGGTAAAGTTACACCTTTTGAAGATGTTGTACAGAATAGCCATAAACAATTCAATAGATTTGGTGACCTCGAACATATGGACAGCAGGTGTCAATCCCAGCTGCACCATTCATTCAAAAACAATGAAATAGGAGTCAGGAGAGTCAAGTTTCCCCATAAGGTATCAAAGCGTCACGACCGTTAAGTATTATTTTCTCTGCTTATATATTTTCTGCCTTGTTTGATTCCTCTCCAGAGCCACACATCTTGCTGTTTCGGCGCCCTCTGCCTAGCCAAAAGTCATAAGGAAGGGATTCTCTGGATCCTTTGGAAGATCAGCCTTGCTTACGTGCCACAGATCAACTCATCAAAATAGGGATCATGCTGTCAGATTACCAAACTCTTGCATGGTAGGTGACTTGTTATTTGGGCTGATCATGTTGGACCTGGAGGACTATTGCATTTATGAACAGTGGTTGTGAAATGAAGTATCCGTTGAGAGGAAGAAAAGAATCATCGCCCTTTTCTTGGGGAAAAGACTTCTTCATGTGTTAGCAGCAACACACTGTCTGCCAGAAATCTTCATATCAGCTCACACTGTCCTTTTGATTAACCTATCTGTCCAACTTGCTGAACCTGCTTGAACATTCCAGTTTTTTTTTAAAACAACTGTTATAAAGATGTGGGGAGTGAAACTTGTTCAAACACTTGAGTAATTCTAACATACTGGGTCAAGCTAAGGTCAGAACACAAGCCAGACAGAGTAGTTGGATCCAAAATTAAGGTTGACTCTGAAACATCAAATTGCGGTTTTAAGTGACATGTTGCTGCTTGGTTTAAATGACACTGTAAATTGGCATTTAACGATTTTTGTCATGTGCACGGAAAGCCGCATCTATAAGAGTCACCTCAAACTGCTTTTGATCCCTTCTCCATTAGAACATATTATATTAGCTTTGGCCTACATTCAAACAAATCTTTTGATGGGTGTGATTGTACCAGTGAGCTGCTCAGTATTTATGAATGTGTTGCCCTTTCTGAAATAAATGTACACTTTTAAATCTCATTAGTGTGGACTTTTTTGGCAGTATTTGGCCTTTACAACTGCTGTATGTTTTAAACACATTACCCTAAAATGCTCTTATGAAATAGATCTGAATAACTGACTGAGATGTTGGAAAGTATTAAGTGATATCACATTATGCACTTGCTTCCATTGTTGAACTTGTTCTGAATAGTTGTTCCCACTCTGACATGTTTGTGTACCTTCTGTCCTTTTTTGTTGTTTTTCTTCACAACCACATCCTGAGCTGTTCTGCTTTTGTTGAGGCCAAAATTTTTGTTTTGTGACTTTTTGTATTACAGGTATTCCATGTGTAGTTCTACTGCTGTTCTACCTTTCAGAATAAGTTTTTAAAAAATTACTGGGCAAGGTTGTGATGCATTTATTCTTTGATCAAACGACTGAAATTAAGTTGGTGTTGAATGGAATTTATGTACCCTTAGAATTACAGTGTGTGTCTGTTTGCCCTTGTTTAGTAATTTAACAATAACACTGCAATATTGAAGTACTACAAATGAAGTGTGGAACTAATGCTACATTTTGCATTGCAACAGTATGCAACTGCTTGAAGATACAAAAATTTACTTAATCGCATTTGCCACTTTTTCACTATAATATGCATGCATCTGTTTGTTCAGCCTTCTGGCAAATATACAAAAATCCACCAGAAAGCACGGAATTCTTCTGAATACATAGTTGCTCCACTGTTTACTGTCTTTACTGTCTGTCAGCTGTAAAATAAAGGGAAAATGCAGCAAAAAGCTTTCCGTTACACTTTGAAGTTTCCGCTTAATGCCATATGATTTTTTTTTTAAACAGCTGTTTTCAAAAGTGAATAATACATCACATGAACAAAACTAAATTGTGTTGATTCATGAACTGCATTGCATGACGCACCCCATGTAACCATAGGATGATCATGAATGAATGGGACACATATTCTTATAGAATATATAACATCTGATGCCTTTATCATTAAAATCAATGGGATGTTTACACTGAGGATTCACTGTATATTCAATATAGATTGAATTTAGTGATCTGTAAAGGAAATTCAATCAGTGCCATAGCAACAATGCTTTAAAATACTACTTGCTTTGGAGAATTGTGGTTATCAAATAAGAGTTCTCGTTGTCACCTCCAATCATTGATATTCCTGTATGTACCATTTCTTTAACTAGACCAGACCTACTTGCTTCCAATCATTGATAGAAAATAAAACTACTGAAAAGCTGAAGTGTGATCCCTGTTTTCAGCACCAAGTGTTTGGCGTTCATACAGCTTTTTAATATGACACAGACGTACTTGTTTCCTGTATGACCCCAGAAACGACTAGCAGTTTCTTCACAGCTTTATTACAACCCGATGCGTGTTACTGGAATAAGTGTGAGCCAAAAAACTGTGCTGTAAAATTGCACTGTGTAGGATAATCAGGTGCCGGGGCACATCACCTTACCTTTCGTACTATAATGTGACGAGCCCCGCTGGGATAAAGCTGTGATCTGACAAAATACGCAGGCATGTATGCCAGACAGCACACCTCATGAATGTGTGATATTATGGTACACAGTTGGTGTTCATCCAGTGGCTCAGTGATGCTGCATCTGTTGTCTGGCACTGTGACTGGACTCTTGTTTTTCTTATTAGCTGCCTGTGATATAGCCAATCTAACAATTCCAGTATCTCCCATTTCATGTGTAATATGGGTCCCATCTACCGGTAAATGTCTCTGCGAGCTTAATGGACAAAATGTTTTACTGAATGGGTGAGTCGTTATGATGGTGTACGTGCACAAAGGGAGAGGGAGGCGCAGCATCTGCCACACATTTAAAAGTTAGACTTGTAAACGACTAGTGCATTATTGCTGTACAGGGGTTTTAATGAACAAAAACACTGAGCTTTGGTAATTCAGAGGATATGTTTGGTTGGTTCAGGTGTCAGACTTAAACAGTTTTTTATGGATTAAGTTTTATTCTCAAAGACTTCTAGCTCCATCTCCAATTATAGATGCAGGAGTTGCTTAGTAAGAGGTCAAAAGGCTTCGACAGACAGATGCACATAAATAGGTTACTACTGAAATGAGTATATTAAATTACACCACTGATAAATGAATATATTTGACTGAAGCAAGAATTCTGATTGTAATGTTATTGACATCGCCCCAGTTTAATATATAGGAGTTATAAAATGACTGAATATCCACATTTTAGAAGCTGGAAGTACTTATTTTTTTTGTAATTTTTTGCTAAGAATAATTACTCAAGTGATTGTTGCGTTCTAATTTTCTGCCAGTCATCTAATTGACTAATTGCTTCAGGTTTAATTACTGTTTACATTTTAGGCAATTTAGCTGATATTAAAGCAATTAATGTCGTTCAGTTCTCATGGTTGCTTCAGCAGTCGCACCTGCAGGTTAGATAACACAATGATGCTGTGAAAACCGAAGCTGGGGTGCATTCAAGTGGGACAAAAAGCGGGGTAATACTTTCATTGAGCCTCAAGTGGGGGAGGCAGTTAACAGAGGAAAGGTACTAATTTAATCACAGTGGGGATCCCAGTGTGATCCCAGCTAAAACCTTAAGAACATCAATCCCTGCAAACTAGGTTACACAAGGGATAGCAATCAAAAATCGTCAGTTTATGTCAATTTATGCAGTCCAAACACAAAATGAGGGTTAATGCCTTATTTAGTAATTTGTCTTTGAAAATAGCCTTTTTGTGGTTGTAGAATATATAAATCAAAGACGACTTCCTGTTTCCCGGCACGTCCTGTTGCCTGAGGCTGAATGCTCCTACACTAATTATCACAGTGAGACCAAATATAATCCATTCACAGAACAGTTTAATGGAAAAATGAAATCCCCTTTTTCAACTATAGTAAGACATCAAAACATAGAGCCCATCAAAATGTCTCTGCTGTGATACACCACTTTTTTCTGCGTTTCTCACTTTGGGCTGTGGAGGGCAGTACGACACAACAACGAAAGAGGAGGCGGCAATCTACATGAATTCAGTACTTTTTTTTTGCATGTAGTCTGCATTAAGCACAAAATGACTCAAGGTTACATTTAGACTGAAGCTGCACTTTCGAGTTGTCTACATCACATTTGTAAAACCAGTTTTATAAAATCATGTTGCTCTGATCTAACCAAAGCAAATCTGTTGGTCTGTGTGTCCCAGATACACACAAACCAACAGTGGGTGCGAACAGATCTCATCGTGGGTAGTAAGTGCACAACTTTAGAAGTCACGGGTAATGGAGGAAAGAAAATGTGTTGTGAATCACACGGAGATTTCTGACAATTTCTGGAAAATGTTGCCGAGGTAATCACCACGCTGTGATGGTCAGCAATCTGAGCCTCCTGCTGAGATCCAGAGATGTGTGGTGGGCAGAATAAGACGTTTGATGCCTTAAGGTGAAAAAAAAAAGCTTGAGCGTCTGCCAGAGGTATCTATGAATCATGCTGAATATTGGTTCCCATTGGAGGTAAATGATAACCTAAATCTGTATTTATAGAACAGCTGGGCGCAGCAAAATAATGAAGCACTTTATCAGACCGATGACCTTTTATTATATATTATTACATTACCAGTGTGCACATTTTCAAAGGAAAGATTTAATGGAGTTCAGAGGATGTTTCACCCTGAATAAAAACTTAGAGGTCAAACTGCGAGCGTTTGAAATCAGGGCTGCAACAGCTATTTCCATTATTGATTAAGCTTCAGATTATTGTCTCAATTAAATCATTGCTTGGTCTATAAAATGTCACAGTTTCCTGAACACAAGGTGAAAAATGCATTTGTCAAACCAAGTCAGTCAAAGAAAATGAGCAAACTTTGGTATTGGAGGAATTGAAAAGTGAATATTTGACTTTCTTGCTTGAAACTGAAATTGACAATAAACATATATATAATGAGGGAAGATCATTTAACCAATTCAAAGTGCTTGATTGTGAAACATTTCCCTCTTAATGCATAGTTCTTAGTAGATTATGTTGTGCAAATGAGAAGAAGCAACTTAAAGATTACCTAAAGTTTTTACAAACAGGAGACACAAAAACTCAAAAGGACATCTTGCTCTTGAGACTTTGTCAATTTTACCAACAGTTTTATTTAATGCTGTCTCATTTTTCTTCCCTGTCAAAAAGCTGTCTGTGTTGTTCTTTACATGTTGTTGCTGTCTGCATAAAACATGGCCTTGCAGCATAACAGCACTCTTCTTTGTTGTCTTTCATGAATCATTCAACTTAAGATAAAATTCAAATTCCCTCAACGTCGCCGGGTCAGAATTCATCCAATTTGGGTCAGTATGGCACCACAACAATGGGTTAACTTAACATGGGAAGTAGAAAGCCACCCAAGGAAAGGGGTTGTTTTTCTCTGTGTTGGTGTTATTTTTAATGTTGGTGATTTATATGACTGTTGGGTTATTGACCCAAACTAGAATATGATAAGGTAGTATACAGTTATGAATTATTTGCTGTTTGCTGTTCTGAATGTCATATGCACATTGTTTTGAAGGACTAACAATAAATCTGTAACAATTTTAAAAATGGTTTAAATGTGATCTTGTATCTAACACTGGGCTAAATAGCCATATTTTAGTTTGTAAACTAACCAATTACAGTACTACATTGACTCAAACTATGTAAATATTTAACCCATTGATTTTTACTGTGTAGCGTAATACTGCCTGACAAGCTTGTCTTTACTGACCTCTAGTGGTTAGACTTACTGCAGTAATGTAAAGGTGTACTCCAGGACTCTGTGACATCATTGTTGGGTGTGGTCACTAACACAGCAGACCCCATCCCAACCAGAACCATCAGTGATGCTGGTCTTGATCAGGAGGTGAAACAGACATATTCAGTGAAGTATATTCACTGTTATTACACATGCAATCATATTTAGAATCTTATATTTACTTTGTTGTCGATATAGTGTTGTAATTGTATGATGAAGCTGAATAAAAGTGATGAAGCTTACAAGACATTTCACTTTACATCTCCGTAGCTATGAGCCATAAAAACTAAGATCTAATAGTATTATAAGTTCTGGGTTCGAACACAAACTCCAGAACTTACCTAAGAACATTTATATGTAAAAACGATCATGACAAGGAATCATGGTTTGTTTCTGTGTCGCTCCTCTATCATTTAATTCTGTCTAGTGGGAATTGACATTGCGCCTCCACTCAATAAAGAAAACTTCCGAAAGAGCTCTGAAGTGTTATTAAGTTTAGCCAGGTATATGAATAATTTAAAGCAAAATGAAAGGCGGTGAGAGGAAAAGTGTGATTGAGGATAACGGTGTATGAAGATGTGCTCACTTAAGAGAAACGGCAAAGGGAAGAGACACAAAGAGACAGAGGCAAACGGGGCAAAAGCGAAGTCTTTACAGGGACAGGCGGGAGAGGGATGTGAATGGAAAAGGAATACAAAAAGGGAAAGTCGGAGAGAGAAAGACATTGGAAGAGAGAGAGAAGGTCAGACAGGGAGATGGAAAGTGCTCTGGCGAGAAGGGGTATTTATGTCTGGGTGTCGTCGGCACAGCGGGGCGCCTCCTAAAAGGAAGCCAAGTTTGATACAGAGTGCGGGAGAAGAGAGAGCTGCTGTTTGAAAGACGGCTGATGGAACAAAGGGCCCAAAATTGCTCCATTAGACTGTCCAGAGAATCATATTCTAAAAATGAATTTTAGAGCAGCACGAAATAATTTATAAGACTAATCTGTCAAAGTATACAAAAAAACGGCAATTCATTCTAAGGTTAATATTCTGTGAAACAACAAACTGTCTGTGATAAATTAATCCTTGAATAATACATTTCACAAAATGTATAATTTAGTTAATGTGATTTACCGGTTTGCGTCAGACTGATCCTGTCAGGGAAAATGAAAAATATGAAATGATCCATCGCTTCCTAAGACACATGACATGAGACCTTGGGGCCAGAAGGGCAATTCTGGCTAAAATGAGTGTCATATATTAAATTAAAGCTCCTGGTGGGATAAGTCCAGAGGCAAAGGCACGCTGCTGAGTACATTATAGAAGACAAAAAGAAAATGAAAAAAACTTGTTTCAAGTCTTAATACAATATATGAAAAATCCCCACTGTGAGTTTCTTGCGTGTCATGTTTTTTTCCCCCCACAAAATGAAAGTTAAAAAAAAGCGAACGTCACTCACTGTGACAGCTTGTTGGCTTTTTTTTTTTTTTTTTACATAACCTTGTCGCAGCTGCTTTAACTTTTTCAAAGGGGCTTAAAATGCTGTGTAAGTTTGATATTAATGCTGTTTATGTCACAGCTCTGCCAGACATGTTTCAGTGTTCAGTTTCTGTCTTAGTCCAGTCTCTCTGTCTGTGTCCATGTCTGAGTCCTGTTCATGTCTTGTATTTCTCCTGCAATGTCATGTCTTAGTTCTGTCTTGTAGTTTTCTGTCTTAGTTCTGTGTCTTAGTTCTGTCTTAGTTTCTTTTGGGCCTTAGTCTCAGTCCTGTCAGCCTCATTCCTGTCATGTATAAGTTCTGTCTGTTTCAGTTCTGTGTTCTGGTCTCTGTTCTGTCTGCTGTGATTCAGTGTTTTTCCACTAATCCCGCCTCTGCCTCACCTCACCTGCCAGCCACTCCCACCTCATCATCTCACCTGTGGACCCAGCTGTTTTCAATTACCAATCAGGACTCTATATAAACCACTCCACTGCACTCCCACTTTACCAGATTGTTCTTCCTCTCATTCTTGTTTTGTGCCCATGTCTTTGTTGGATTTGCTCTCTGTCGTATCAAGGCTTCAGTCCCTGGTTTCTAGTTCATGTTTTCTGTCTGTCTGTCCCTCTGGTTTTTGGCCAATCCTGGACACAACCCCTTCTGTGAGTTTTTGTCTCTAAAGATTTCTTTTGCCTTTAATAAAGGCCTTACCAACTATCTGTTCTTGTGTGTTGCATTTGGGTCCAACCCCACTCCTCACCACAATATGAGGATGTGAAAAATGACTTATAATGCAGCATGTGTCAGCAAACGGATTAAGATGCCCTCACACTGTATTAAAAAAAATCCCTGTCCTAATGTCACAAGACGTACTTCAATATATGGAATTGCTGCATCCAATATGATGTGAGCCACTTATTCAGGCAGCTGTCTCACATGAACATAATGAATCAACCTGCAATCACCTGATTAAAGTAAGCGTTGCCCAAATTTCGACCCCACTCTTTGGCTAAAGTGGCTTTTAAGACACACATATTTTATCATAAGAGTTTTCTCAGATTAGATATAAAATAATCATAGATTCAGCCTAGTGTTTAACAGTTCCAATTTTACAGGGAATTAGAGCACCAAGACTAAATGAGGTCATAAATTAAACTTCCAAGGAGCTGTGTTTAACACCACATTAATGTTGTTGAACCGTGGCAACACTGTAAAAATTGAGCGATAACCACGCTGCAAAAACAGAGACCCCTGCACAAAGTCAACGACATTTTGTGCAGTCAAAAGTTTGGAAAGGTTTTCATGGATTCTGAAGTTCTGTATTTCATCTGAAACAACACAGAATCCTAATATGGCTATATTTATTTTAGGGTTTTTGGGACCAAACTTTGCTTCTTATTCACAGTAAATGAAATTGTTGAGTGTGTCCTTACCTCATTTACGGTTCTCTAGCCAGCAAAAATACATACAGTGCATCACATAATGCAAATGAAGCCTGTTGTTTATGAATGATACCCAAAAATCTTCACTAGCTATTGCCCTTAAAATGTTTATATGATGGGGAATCAGTCGCCAGTTCCAGTGACAAATCCAACAGCGTATGACAACGATGACAATATTGACACTGTTACTTAGTACAATGCTACTATTAACTGAACAAGAACAGAAAAGAAAAATACGGAGCCGCAATGATGACTGAAGATGACAATATGGCCTGTCTGTTCTGTCACAAACTCTCAGTCAAGACTACGGTTAACCACAACAACTAAAACACAACTCTGACAAATAATAAAACACCACAGTTTATAACAGTTCTTTTGGCAGGAGGCATGTGGAAAATCCACCATGGAACTGCTAAAACTGCAGCCAACCAAAATTTCTGACCTGCAAGTGATTCAACTAATCGTCTCAGAGCCAGATTGTTGATTGGTAGATTGTTGACCTCCTCAAACTACACATCAAACAACAACTGTCAAAAAATCTGCCTGGTTTGAAAACTTGTCGGGGGGTGACCAATCAGGGGTTAAATCAGCGTCTGGCCAGCATTTTGAATATACTACATCCTTATTGTTTCCTCATCTTGTCTTTGTTTGCACAGAACATTGGTCAAAGCTTAGCCAGTAAACAAGCAGGAGCTCCACCAAGATCTCGAATGAGTTCACCCACTTAAGCACAAACGATAGCTTCTGCAAGAGGTTAAAGCCTGAGCCATGTTTAACTCATTCACCTCCACCGATCACTGCTGATGTAAAGGTCCTCTAATGGAGTCAGCCAGTCAGGCATTGATCTGGTCTGAGGTGCGACTCTGGCACCTCAGGTGATACCGATTTTAAGATGTTTGGTCACAGGTACGTTGTCGGTGAGCCGTATTGATCTAACCTCGCAGACTCTGCTCATTGGACTTTACAACGCGTTTGTGTAAGAGTTGTTCTGTAAGTTGGCCCTATTGAAAAGGATATTGAGATTTTAAGATGTTTGGTCACGGGCACGTTGTCGGCGAGCTGTATCGATCTAACCTTGCAGACTGTGCTCACTGGACTTTATGGCACGGTTGTGTAAGAGTTGTTCTATGAGTTGGGTCCTATTGAAAAGAATATTGAGATTGGCAGTGAGAGTTCTTTCATGAGCTGGCCTGTTGGGATTGCTAGCGGCACACTGAGTCCTACAGCAGAAAAATCAGTAATGTCTGTCGATACGAGCAGCAGGGGTCAAGCTGCCTGTCCTTATAATGCTGCACTGTAAACACAATACATAGCGTTTCAGGGTCTCTTAGTTTCCTCTCCATCATTCCCCCGGAGGTAGCTTTAAGGCTGACAGAAATATTATCCAACCATATTTTTGGATTACGTCCTGAGACTCTATTCAAAGGGAATAAGGCTCAAAATGAAATCAGCCTTAAACACTGTGGCACCGGCTCATGTATTTTCAAGAG
Source organism: Centropyge bicolor (assembly GCA_037975185.1). Taxonomy (NCBI): domain Eukaryota; kingdom Metazoa; phylum Chordata; class Actinopteri; family Pomacanthidae; genus Centropyge; species Centropyge bicolor. The sequence continues at coordinate 11,047,289 of JBBMOC010000005.1, forward strand.
CTCTTGTGAGAGGTGGGTTATAAATCAATTTTAGGATCGACCGAGCGCTTTATCTTGATTTTCAACCTTGGCAGATCCTTTAGGGGTCTTTTAAACATTAGTATATTTCTTGCACTGGCGAGTGGCGGTCGAAGCGTCTGACTGCTCTCTTTATGTAGAACAAGGCGACTCAATCTGGGCTGATTCAATGACTCACCCATATAAACGAGACATATTAAACTGCACCTGTTGATGGGATGTTGGGAGCAAATGGAGTGCATGCGATTGTGTGTATGCACGACGTATCGATCCAGCCGGAGACGAGATGGGGAGGACTTCCACATGGCCTTGATGTGTGAGATGCCGTCTGGACCTGGAGACTGCACTATTGATCAGCATGTCCAGTCTTAAGTAGCCTCTCCATTCAGGCCTCTTGACGGCAACACACTTCCAAAATGACAGTAATCAATGGAAATGGTTAAATGACCCCACACAACTCAAACATTATGAATTGCCTTGGCACAGTGGATTTATCTTTGTGGATTATAGAGCGCAGTCTGACTTATTGACCACTCGTGAGGCTACTTATCCTCCCTCAGGATAGACATTGTGTCAAACCAGAGCTTTGTGTTTATGAACTATACTCCCAGTGAGTCGGTGAATCTTTACTTCTGTTCCCTCGCTGTTGCAAAAGACCCCCTTTGCATGATAGATGGGCAATATATGAGCCATTTTCCCCTTTTCACTCCTCGCTGCTTGTAATCCAAACACATTTGAGTGTGATGGTTGTCAAATGGTAGCGGGTAATCAGACACAGACAAAAATGAATAATGCATCACAATATGTCTGGCTATCATTGTGTTGATTATTGTCGGAACGAGCCAGAGCGCTGTTGTTGAAATAAAAAGACATTCGGCGCAGCTCGAGTCCTACAACCGACGGCAAAATATACATTGTTAGTCTCTCTCTAACACAAAGTTAGTATCTACTTGAGCACAAAAGCACAAAGTTATAAAAAGCCTGAACTGCAATTGTCTGTTCCTTCCTCATATATTGCAAGCTCAAGAGGCGACGGGGTAGTCAAGTCGTCTATCATTTCACTTTGCCCCAGTAGTGTAGACACATTGACAAACAGTATAACGCAGGCAATTGAGATTGATACAACCGCAGAGACACAGGGAAAGCTCTGGACATAACAAAGCAGACCACAGCAGCAACACTGTCGTCTCAAGCAACCTCACTCACAACAGCTATGGACATCTGGGCTCAAGTGATCAAGACGCGGTGGAAATACCCGAGTTTTGCAGACTGGAAAAGCAAAACACCGATTTGTAGGTACAAATAATCACATCAGACAAAGCGACAGTGGCAGATGGGTGTAAAAGAAATGCACAAATCTGCGTCAATTTCTCCTTTCGATTCATAAGGCGCTGAATCGTGTAAGTGGTGCGGTGATTTGTGAAAACCATTAGGCTACAGCGAGAGGACAGTGTTTAGGAGGAGGAGTTCTCACATCAGCCAGAGTGACAAAGACTGAGAGTGAAAGGAGCGAAAGTGTGAGAAGCTAATTGTAAAAAATGACAGCAGCATTTAGCCACTGTTAAAACTCAGAGCTAAAAGGTGGCATGCTGCAGAAAGGGCTCTTTATTGAGTCATTAGAGAGCAAAAAAAAAAAGCCCAACTCAATTGTCCAAAGTTGTCCTATAAGTGGCATATCGAGAAATTAAAGTGAATTGCCCTCGACCAGCGAGAGGTGCAGTTTTATGAAAACCATAGGGAAGAATGGACATGTATCATAAAATGGCATGAATGTCCACTGCATGCATATAAAACCATAATCTTTTCTGACAAGAGTCTGACATTTTGGCGCTGCTATTGCAATTTTTCAGAGCGTTACATGATGACAAGCCCTCTCCATTTTTTTTTTTTTTATCTAAGCCTTTATGCTTTTAGCCCCACTCTCTGAATTAGCTGTCAGCCACTGTGGTCTCCTTCTCAGTGCTTCTTTGGAGCTCAAATGACTGAATTAGGCTCTACCTTTAAAGATAATTGCTTAATTGGGGTCTTTTCATATGCTGTCGGTAGCTGAGGACCTGAGAAAGGCTCTGATAACTCTGTAATTATGCGGCTACAGCAGATATTCACATTCGCGGCGGAGCTGTGAAGAATGAGCTGACAGCCTTGTGCTCTCTTTACGTCCACTCTCCCTCCGTGGACTCTGAGATACAGGGAAAATTGCAGGGCCTCTTTCAATACAAATACACGAATATTTGTGTGTGTGTATGTGTGTGTGTGTGGCTGTCTGAGTGTGTGTCTGCATTGTCAGGACTCATGACTGTATCTCAGTATATGAATGAGACGTCAGAGGGTGTTTGAATCCAGCCGGGCTGCAGGTATGTCTGGGAAAAAAATCTTTGCCTCTGCTTTTATTCCTGCTGCACTGCCACTGTCTCCTATTTGAAAGGTGGAAGAACACTATTACATGGTACATCTTCTTCCTTCTAGTACAGCTCCTGGATACAAAGTGTCAGATGAAGTCTATTTGTGTAAGATGTTTTTTGGAGGAACATCACATACATGGCGGCGGCTTTCACTTGAGCCTTTTTTCCAAAGGCTTGGCTGTCAATATGACTTTGCCCGTAGAGAGCAGGAGAGATGTACCGGGGTGGGGAGGGAGCGGGGAGAGAGGTAAATACAGTTATGGTCTGGGGTGAATAACGGTAAGGTGTCAGAGGCAGAGGTGGAAGCCAGAGAGCGAAGGAGGGAGGGAGGATAAAGAGGCAAGGAGGAACTGGAGCCACCACGGGAAGAGAAGCGGGAGGAGGGGGGGGGGAGATTAGTTTTGCTCCGGTAACGACAGATCATAAAAACACGAAGGGGAGGAAAGAGGAGAAGAAAAAGAGAGAAGGGGGGAGGATTAGTGCCACTTCAGGAATGACAGAACATGGGGGAGTGAGAAAAAGAGGAGTGGGACGGGAGATGGGAGGAATCCTGGGAGTTTAGTTAGGATTAGTTTTGCTTCAGGGACCGGGGATTGAATGAGGGAGAGGGAGTTGGGTGATCTGGGTGGCGTCATGAAAACAAAACCTCTTATCAATCAATTGTTGACAAAGTGAGACCCAGAACAATCTCTCTCTCTCTCTCTCTCCCTCTGCACTCCCTGCCCTCTGGGATGTGTATATTTACTGGATGTCACTGGCAGCACACTTTAATAACTAATGATGCACTGGAAATAAAAGTGTTGAACTGCAGCCAGTGACCATGATAAGAAAGGCCATATAAAGTCATATCTCCAAAAAAGTACATCAACGGTTGAGTGATCAAGAGTGAGTTTGTACCTTCTCAGGCAAAGATAAGAAAAATCTTTTACCGTTTTATGCAGAAGTTTTTCTTTTCCAATCTCCATGTTGGGAACTACTGTTATACATTGATTTTGTGTCTGCTTGTAAAACAGCGCATGAACACAGCGAGACTGACCAGAAGATGGATAACGCCACCTCATCAGCGGATTCAAATTTCTCTTGTTTTCTGGAGGTAGTCCATCCCTTAAAAAAAAAAAAAATCACAACTAATTACCTCCATCAGTCCAAAAACAAGAAACTAGTTTGCAGCACATGAATCAGAATGAGCATCTACAGCTGTTCCTTTTTTTGGTTGGCAGGAATCTGATGTTGCCCTTATTTTGCCTTGGAAATGAAAGATTTGCTTGCGAGATATATTTTTTTTCCCTTTTATTGAGGCAATCAGGGGAGCCTTTAACGTAGATATAGTGCTCAACAGGGTGTGCTTTCCTGTGATAGAGGATATGAAATAGATGTAATAACAAAACATTTGTGGTGTCTGAAGTTTGCTTGAAAGTTTTATAGATATAAGAGGAAAAATGAGATAACAAGGAGGGATTGCTAACTAGCTCCCTGGTTGCATAGGGAGCAAAAAAAAAAAAAAAAAAAAATAGCTGCAACAAATACACCGTGGCTGGATCATATCTTTGGTTAATCAAGTTTCTTGAATGAAACTCATATAAAATACAGCAACAACAGATGTACATGTAGGAAGAAGTGACTGACATGTTGCCAAGCCAGGTGAATCTTTCCCTGCATACATTTTCTTCTTGCTGTGCCCTGGTGGGAATGGATGGAGGAGGAATGAAAAAAGGGAGAGAAAAGGAGAGAAAGCAGAACAGTGGGTAACTATGACTGGCCCATTAACCGGGCTGGTTGTCAGTGTCAGCGGGCTCAGCTGTGGACAGTGGGCTACAGTAGTTGCAGAGGAACATTGTTAAAAAGGAGCAGCACTGTCAGATCTGGACATTCTCTTAAAGTGTACATGGCTGAGGTCACAGGGCGCATGGTTAACACTAGCAAAAGAGAATAACAAGTCTGGCGCTTTGTACAGATTGACTCTGAAGACTGTCCCAATGTGAATATCAAACCTCCACCATGACAAATAGGCAAAGAGGGCGAGGGATGAAGGGCCAGGCGAGAGTTGTGAAAAGAGGGAAACACAAGTGAAGTGATGGAAAGAGGTTGCCGGGAGGAAGGGAGGGTGGGAGAGAGAGCAAGAGGATGTGAGGCAGATGGAGAGAGGTGACAGTGTAGGAAGAGAGAGGGAGAGAGAAAGAAAGAGACAGAAAGGGGGAAGGTTTGTGTTTAATTAGTGGCCCTGGAGAGTGTCTTGGTTGAGCCAAGAAGGAACATGGGATGTTCTCTAATTGGCCCTGCTCTGTGGTGAGGGAGGGAAGGAGGGGGAAAGCTAGAAAGAGAGGAGACAGACACAGGAGGAAGGAGAAGGAGGAGGAATGACTGGACTTTTGTCTGCTTGGCTGCACTTGTATATGAGCAAGCTGTTGTGTATGCATTTGTCCATGGAGACGTGTAACCTTAGTTGCTGTAGTCTCTTACAGCTTATTTAAGTTTCCTTCTCCTTTAAGTTGTGTAATTCAACTGTGAAGTAAGATATGTAAATTGCACTATATCATTTTTAATTTTTTGTTTTATTATTAAGGCATTGGGTCTGATTTGATCAATTTAAGCTCTATAACTATTATTATATTGTTTATTTATAACATTTAAAAAGGGAACTGGAGCCAGGAGATGGTTAGCCTTGCCTTGACCACCCTGAGTAAATCCTCAAAGGATAAGAAGGATCAAAGTTTGAGTAAGGTAGAAATCCGGGTTAGGCTACCATGATTAGTGGGTTTTAATGGAACATATAACTCAGTGTCGTCAGCATAACAATGGTACTCCATGTTACATAGTAATGACCTGACCCAATGGCAGCATGTAAATGGAGAATAGCAATGGACCCAGAATAGACCCTTGAGGAATGCCATGAGTGAAATGGGAACAGAAACAACAGTTTTTTAAGACAGATAGAAACATGATAAGTTGAGAGCAGGCCATTTTAGATCAACCCAAGTTTCAAGACGCTGTAGAAGGATGGAGTGGTCTATTGGAGTGCATGGAGTGCGTCATTTGTCATCTTATTGACGATGGTCTCAGTGCTGCGTGGAGCTCTAAAACCAGACAGATAGTTATCGAAAGTACTGTAAGCACTCATAAAGGCAAGTTGAGATTCAATAATGTTCTCCAAGACCTTAGATTAGAAAGATATTTAAGAACTAATCTACTAATTGTGAGGATGAGTAGGAAAAGAACAGGGTTCTTTACAATGGGTTGTGCAATTCCATGTTTCAAATAAGAAGAAAGATACCAGTGGTCAAGGAGCAGATGCAGGGACTGACAGGAGGCAGTATGTCCTTTAAGGAGTTAATTCAGGGCTAAGGTCAGTAGTAGAGGTAGAGGAACCATTTGCAACAGAATCAATAACCTTCAATAACAGTTCTGAGTTACAGGAATTTGTTGTAGTCTAACTGATTTACTTCTTTAGCAGCAGTCTGGTAGTTGATCAAGGTACTTTTCAGGATGTCAGGGGAGACTTGTAACCTATTCACCTTCCATATATGTTCAGCTTTTATGCATTGTCTGTTGAGGGCCCGAGTGTGCTCATTGAGCCGTGCAGAAGGATTATGCTTTCGTCCTTCTAATTTTGAGAGGAGTAATATGGTCAAGGATAGAGAGGTAGATGTATCAGGGCACCGCTGCTGCAATGAAAAAGCTTGAGGTTCAGGTAAGGTAGGAAAACTTAACAGAATTTACTGGCAGAATCAGCATTAAGAACACAAGACAGGAGACATAAAAGAGTCAATGAGGTTATGTGAGGAAACCACTAGTGAGGACAAAATCTCTCCTTTTTCACTTAATGGATGGTTAATGATGATTATTTTGGTAAAACAAGAAAAAGGAGCTCAGAAACCTCATGAAATAACATTAAGCTTAGGAAGTCAGTATAAAAGTCTGCAAAGTCGTGGAACTGGAACCAGAAATTAAGAAACTTACAACTTCAAAAGAGTTAAGACAAAAGACAGAAAAGAGCACTTCAAAGTGTTTCTGTGGATGACAGTGGTGCCACCATCCTGACCTGAACGCCGGGGGAGATGAAAATGAGAAAAATTTAACAGGGGTAGCTTCAATTAAGGGGATAGTGTCATTAGAAGCGAGCCAAGCCTCAGTAGCCATAAAGAAGTCAAGGCAATTAGCAGCTTTAAAATCTTTTGAAAATAAATGACTTATTGGAAAGGGATCGGGCATTTAACAGTCCACATTTTAGGGCGACAGACCAGGAGTTGAGGAGCAGGAAAACAGTTAATATAGTGCAGCAGTCTCTTATTATGACCACCAAGGATATGAGAGGATATAACAAGGATATAAGAAACTAGAGGCCAATAGGGGGAGCTGTCAGGCAAGATGGTGGGTGGAACAAAGTGGTGTCTTGTCTGAATACGATTATATTTTTTCCTATGTTAGGGGGTTGGTAGGAGAAGCTGGGAGTAAGGAACAATGTTGGTAACCAAGTCATGTACTGGGAGTGAAGAAGAGTTTGTGACTGGTGTACTGGAATATGATGACGGTTATACACCCGAGTTAATTAGAGTGAAGAATATTGACAGATAACATGCGAGAACCAAGTTGATTTAGACATGAATTGTCCCTTTTGAAAAGGGCAGATTAAAATTGTCAATAAAACCAATGTTCCCCAACATTCCTTGGATGTACTATAGGTAGAGTATATAGCCTGAGAACACTTGTCAAGATACTTCAATTTGCATTTGTTTCTACTGTAATACTATTTTTTTTTTTTAAATATTGGTTTAACAATTTGAGTGAAAAGTTAAATCTTGGAAAAACATACATGAATTTCAGAATATCTTAGTATTGCATTGTGCACACTTATACAAAACCTGATGGCCTGTGATGTTGATGGTAGTAGATGGTATAAATAGAAGGGAGTAGGTAGTATAGATATAGTAGTAGGTGGTGTAAATAAATAGTAGGTGGTATAGATAGAAGGGAGTAGGTGGTATAAATAGATAGATAGATAGATAGATAGATAGATAGATAGATAGATAGATAGATAGATAGATGGATAGATGTAGCATCAAAGAGCATTAAAAAATACATAACGCTCAAAAAGTGATTTACTCACGTATTGACGTATTTCTCGGTAATGTGTGTGCGTGTGTGTGTTTTCACTGCATAGGGTCAAGGAGAAACTTGGTTGCCATGACACGCAACAAAGAGAAGTGGAGAGAAAGCTCAGAGGATATGAATAAAGGAGCAGGAGAGATGGATGAGGGGAGTGGGGAGAGGCAGGAGAGAGACAGAGATGGATGGAGTGAAGAGTCGGGCTGTACAGGGGCACAGCAACGGAGAGAGACAATTCACAGATGCACAGAGGAGATCTGGGAGAGGCTTTGGAAAAATGACAAGTCAAGAAGTTGGGGAAGGAGGGATAATGAGCAAAGACAGAGAGGAAAGGAGTGCGTGTTTGTGCGAGAAAGGGGGAGGTCGAGGCCGAGAGGGAGAAAAAATGGGAAGTTTGTTGGAGAGAATTGAGAGGGGAGAGGAAGAGATGTGCACGAATAAGGAGATTCTGGAAATCTTTGGAGAAAAGTAACTGGGAAAGAAAGGACAGAGACTGAGAGTCTAGTGGGGGAGAAGGGACCATGCAGAAACAAATAAGGCCAGCTCAGCACGTTCTTCTTCATCCACCCCATTTAAGATGGTGGCATTATTCTAACCATAGCCCTAATCAATACGTGTGACAGCATATTGGTGATCAATCAAAGTGCCAGGACAGAATTGATCATGCTCAGTCAAATGTGACATAAACAAGGCCTTGCGGTCGATATGATGTTAGTGTATTCAGTCCAAGACAAACACTCTGTATCTCAATTAACTGCTCATTTTGCCACTGTATGGTTTGATAAAGAGAGTCATTTATGCACACCTAAACAGCAGCAGAGTGAAAGATGATGTGTCGGAGAAACTGGCCAACAAAGATTTAAGCAGCAACTTGTATCTCATTGTTAACATTATTGAATTATGTATACCTTTATACCTTTACCTTACCTTCATTCAGACATGAAAAATTGCTCACTGGGCTATCACTTTAATACGCTTTGCTTCTCCTTGTCATTTGCACAGGGGGAAAAAGTAAATTACGAGAAACAAGTATAATAAAGAATTACAAAACGTGTCCACCGGAAGCATTTAAGTTTAAGTGAGCATTTTACTGAAGAGACAATCAGCAGGGAAACAGGAGCCGGGGAGTTTCTTTTTACTGCAATGTTAATAACGCAGCACACAACAGCAAAACAATCAGATAGTGAAGAGCCACGAGAGGTGCCTTAATTATAGGTAGGAGCTAATTATGCTAGATTGAAGTTATGCTTGCCGCACAGATGCCACCATATAATGAGACAGAGCGGAGCGAGGGTCACGACGAAGGTGCACAAGGCAATGGACCGCACGTTTTGACGCCGAGGTCACGCCACATCCAGACGCAGATTTAAAATCTTCATTAAAGCTCTGATAATTGTGCAGCCTATTGGATGCAAATGAGGCTTGAGGATCGATACCCCATCACTCGGTTCATTCTAATGGAGAAAAGAGTGACGGTGATACATGGTTATAACCACGTTGCTTCGCATTACGGATAACCCTTGCTAACCCTGTGTACCCGCTACACCTGCAATTAAACGATAATGCCTGTGGCACAGAGAGGGAGAGAGAGGCCCACCGCTCAAAGCACAGATGCTTCTATCACAGCTAAATGATACTCTGTCTGACCTCGGGTGTAGCTAGCCGCGGCGCATAGGGAGCTCTCGGAGCAGTAATGCACCATTATGATATCGAACGTCCGATAGCTCCCCCCACCCCCCTTAAACACCCCACCACCAACTTCCACACAAACCCCCTCTGCTCCTCCTCCTTCCACCCCATTCAATGCTGAGGCATCGAATGGGAGTGCGTTAACATGATTTCCAGGGGTTGAAAACCCTGAGGAGAAAGCAGAATGGCTAAATTGACCAGATTACTGAGACTAATTGGGCCAATCCTGAAGAACTGGCTCATTAAGGTGTGTGAGGAGATAACGAAGCATGCGACTGGATGCAGAATGCAAAATGTGTGAATAACACACATGTAAACACCGTGCAAAGTGCACAGGCAGAGTAAACACACACACACACACACAACCTGGTTACAGATAATTGAGGTTGTTATTTACAGTATGGCACAGCATGTATTAATGAGATCTTTGTTAAAGGATCCGCTCATCATCAATTTAAAAAACATATTTTCTCACTTACCTCTCGTAATATCAAGCCATGCAGGTCTTATTTGTTCAGGTTCTGAGATATCAGCCTCCACCTGAATGTCTAAGGCTTTGCTTACTATCAAAGCAATACACTCTATATGCAACCCCTTCTCCTAGAAAATATGTTTATATACAACTCATTTGCCATAGACAAAATGTTTTGCAGGTAGCATAATGCCACCTGGAGTTCATTTGCCATCAACATAATTAGAAACATTATTTAACTTATCTGGCAAGTTGCAAAATTTTGATACTTAAGTAAAATGATTCAATTATTTTCCTACAGTATCTGCTCCTGAAGTACTATATATTGTCTCCTAGCAACCTCAAAAAACATTTTAAAAAATGTGTGGAACTCACAGCACTTGGTTAAAGTTTGGAAAAAAATGGTTAAATATTGAATGAGAATATAGCACTTTGTTTCCAACAAAACATTATCCTGGCAAGAATTACCTGTTACTAGTAGTTTCTAGGAGACAGGGAAGCCCCATGATAACTATTCACACTGTTTCTAGAAAGAGTTGTTCCAACATGAACAAATAAAAACAGAACTATCTCCATGGTCTTCTTCTAGTAGTGGTATGAGAGAATATGTTTTTTAGTAATTTAGGTGAACTGAACCTTTAATGTAACAAGTCAGCTGTGGTGTTCTGACATACAGACAAAGAAAATAATTAATCTGAATGATGTTTAGGCGCAGCAAAGAAAAGGCAATCGAGGGAAGGAAGCGTGAGTTTCCTCGTCCTGAAGGCCTCCATCGCTTCATCGCCCCTTCACTCCACAAGCCATCCCTCCATCACAGAGTGAGAGAGGGGAACGGACAGCATTGCCTGAAGCCAACAGAGCAGTAGAGCGAGCAGCAGAGAGAGAGAGAGAGAGAGGGAAAGAGAGAAATATAAAACAAAGGAAGTGGGGGTAGAAGGAGGCAGAGCCAGGTGTGGAGGAGAGAAATACAGAAAGACGGAGCAAGAGAGCATGAGAGAGACGCAAATGCTACCCAGAGAAGCCGTCCTCTCCTCTGGTTATCCTCCATCACCCTGCCTGTGTTTTCTCCATCGCTGTGACTTTCTTCATGGCCCTTTGGCTCCGTGACCCCTGTGTCGGCTGCCATTTCTCAGCCCGACCCTGTCACTCTGCTCCCGGCTCACACGCGGCCCACGCCGGAGGGTCGAGTGTCGTCAGTGGAGCTTGAACCTCACACCATTGTTGTAAGACAGAGCAGATCCTGTGACGGACTCAGTGTGACAGTTGAGCTGCTGACCTTTGGTCCGGAGACGACAGACAGGAACCGGCAACCGGAGCAGCGACGCCCACGCACACATGGGTAATCCATATATACAGAAAGACAACCAAAAGTAACACACACACACTCAGATGAGGCAGATTTTCCTTAAACACACAGTTGATTAAAATGCAGCAGTACCATATACTTTTAAAATAGATGCTTTAGGGTGAGTGTAACAATGCAGTGTGAAAGAAATGTGTGTATGAGCATTTGATGTTCTTGAATAATAACATTTCAAATTAAGACGATGTTAAAAACCTCCTCCCTTTTGCGCCTCTAATTAGTGTTGTGAAAAGAATAATGGCACTGTGACTAAGTCAGTTTTAATTGTGCAGTGTTTCAACCCAGCGACGGCTTGTGAGAGCTGAAAAGGAAATACATATAAAAATATATCACACATAAATATCTGAGCTCCTTCTCGGCGAGGAAATTACTCCGTGATTAAAAGGTGTGAGAATAATCAGAGCGGAGGACTTGACAAAAAAAAATGCATCTTAACAAGTGAAGTTTTTGAATTGGAAGCTTATTACTGAAAAAAAAAATCACTTATCTGTATTTATTCTACTGCTGTTGTTCTAATATTATTTTTGTATTACTCTTCCTATAATGAGCTTTACTGAGCAGGAAAGTCAATATTTTGTTATAACAAAAACATTTCTTGTAAAAGTGAAATCTGTTTTTATACCGTGAAAGGACGTTCTGTCATTGCAGTGAGGAAATCAGCCTTTTCTTCTCATGGCAGCAACAATACAACAGCAATGTTTCGCAACAAGGATAATGCATAAGGCATTTCTCTACTGACAAGTGAACAAAAAAAAAGTGTTATCTGGCCATATTGGCAGAACTTTAAAGAAACAGTTCAACATTTTGGGAAATATATTCATTCACTTTCTTGTTCACAATCTGTAAGTATGGAGCTAAAGCCAGGAGGAGATTAGCTTATCTTAGCATAAAGACTGGAAATGGGAGAAAAGCCAGCCTGGCTTTGTCTAAAGTTAAGAAATCTTCCTACCAGCACCTCTAAACCTCAGTAATTTTATGTTCTATCTTATTTGTTTAATCCATACAAAAAATAAAGCGTAAAAACATCCAGCTGTGGTTTTATGGCCGGCTATTTGCTGGACTATTTCTTGGCTGGGAGCAATTGCCTAGAGACTCCAGAAAGTCAATCTTCTTGTTTAAGCACATTTTCCAAGTTGGGAAATATAAGCAGCCAGCTAGCTATATAAGAAGATGATGTCCTTGTTTTTAATTTTGCCTCTTTGGTCAATTACTTCCCTAACTACCGAAAGCAGCCTTCACTGAGAGCAACACCAGACTTATAACAAAAGCTGAAATAAGTATGAAATGTGGCTCATAATTCAGAGGCTATCGTTATAAAAGCCACTTTGGGATTTGGAAAAGTTAGTCAAACATATACATTATTTTGAAACTTGCATTAGCTAGAATAATTGTTCTGAATTAACAATGAACTCGTGCATATGCACAGTAAAATGTGCATTAATAATCCATGTGCTGTATATGAAGCAAAGATCTATTTTTTTATTATTAAATGCATACACCATTTTCTGTGTCTGCCCTGAAAACTCCTCATATAGTGCTTTAGCAAAAAGAGACTCATGAAAATAGAAAAAGTGCTGGATGAAAATCTCTTATCTCAACTACAGCACTCTCTGTTAAAGTACCATTTGTTTTTGCAAATGCCATTTAGTTTAAACAGGTTGTATAATCCCTGTGGAGTCATGACACCGGCTCCTCACATAGTGAACCGCGCCAACACTGGCTGAAGTGAATATAGAAATTACTAGGATTGGAGGAAAAAGGTTTTTCTGTCACAGCAGTGTTATGTGAGTTAAGGCTGAAACGGTCCCTGAGGCATTTTTTCCCCCTCTGGCAGTCATCGTTTCTGTTTCCATCCATCCGCTCTCCTCAGTCACTTCCTATTTTTCCCTCTGTTTTGCCACCTTTTATACCAACCACATTTCACTTTCATTGCTTCCCATCTTTTAAAACTGAGTCTCATTCTATGGTCTGGTTCATAATCTGGCTCTTTATCTCTCTTTTTCTGGCGACAGGCATCATCAACCTCCCTTTCTTTACACCTGTGTCTGCCTCCTGTCTGCTTAATGCCTCTCCTCTTCTGGCTTGCTTTAAAAAAAAAATAGCCTGCGTCCACTCTCTTCCTTTCCTTCTTTTGCTTTCTCTCTTTGCCTCGGAGGGGCCCAGTCGCTCACTTCCTCCCCCTTCCTCCACCCCTCCTGCTCTCTTGCAGTGTTTATTTAAGCAGTTTCACAGTCACTGCACCCTGCTCCGACTGTGTCGAACGGTCCACCCGCCCTCTTCCCCCATCTCTCACGGACACGCTTTGTATTTGTGTCTCTGTATCTCTGTATCTCTGTACTCCTCTCTCAGTCCTTGTACACTTCTCCGACACTTTATCCCTCTTTCCTTTCACTCTTCCTCCTGGTGCTCCCTGCTTCTTTAGACATTCTGAGATTCAGAGTTGCTTTAAAGACTTCACAGCCCTCCTCTGTCGCTGGAGCTTTTTAGATCTGAGTGGAGCAGGCGGCAGAAAACTGGGCCAGATAGAAATGAGGCGCAGGCAAGAGAAAATATATCTTTACACTTAGACTGTCTCGGAGACATGTAATTGTTAAATAAAAGGAAGATCTTTCCAGGCAGCTCGTAATTATCAGAAGAGATGGATGCCCTCAATGGGCAATTTAATAACCTGGAGAGGGCAGAGACTGTCGGATCTAGCTAATGTTTAAAAGGAGCAGCGTTAAGACACTAATCCCATTCATCTGAAGTTCTATATTCATTTTTCTTGTGTTAATAATAGCTGCACAAGGACACACGAGCACTTCAGTAGACGTCCGTCTCTGTCATCTTTTCAGCTTTAAAATGAGTTTGTAATGAAATCATAGATATCATATCTCAAATACCTGCTGAGAGTAATAACAATTGTAAAAGAATTCTTCTAGAAAGTCTTGGCTGCAGTCAGACGCTCTCATCAGTAGGTTAACGTGAAGCTGGACTGATAACAACAGTCTGTACATGTAATTGTTAATATCTCACTGCCCTTTTAACAATGATGGGACACTCGTGGTTAGAGAGCAGAATTAAAGGGGGATTTTAGGCCTGCATCAAAGTCTGCTTACAGGTCCAGGGAAGTGCTATTACACATGTGAAAACAGTTGTAATAAGCCTTTTATAGCTCCAGAGGGAGCTGCATAAAATCAGATAAATTGCCTCAAGTGATGCCACCGGAGTCAGCGTTTCAAATCTGTGGATGCAGCCTCGTCTCTGCTTCAGGCCAGTGGCTCGAGGCCACGTTAGCCAACCAAATTGTCAGTGGTCAAATTACATTGTGGGTAATGCTAATGCCAGGTTTTAACAAGGAAAAGGTAACTTCACTGGTCTGCTGCTGATAGCTGTCAATCATGAGTCTGACAGTGTCATAAGAGCACAATGTTACATCATTGGGGATCTCTTTGTAAGAAATTGTTCTACATTTTGGGAAACACACTCGCTTCCTTGCCAAGTAGCCTAAGTCTGTCCAAGGGTAACACAATCCATCCACAAGCTCTTATTAATTCTTATTCTTATTCTATTATTCGTATTAATTAGTAATTAATGAATGTGGATGTGAACAATGTGAATTTCTCCACTGAGGGACGAATAAAGGAATATCTTGTCTTATATCTTATCTTAACATGTTATATGTTGTTCCTTTAAACCATAAAAAGCAATGGAAAGATGAGATGCAATGGTTTTGTACAGTGACTTCCTTAGTCGTAGTCTGGCACATAAACCCCTAATAAACCACAGTCTCATTTTTAAACGTCACTTTTTACAGAGTAAACAAATGAGATCTATTTCCCCCTGCTTCCAGCCTTGGTTCTAGTTGTATTGATCTTCTCATCCAGCTTTCGGCAAGAAAGAGAATCCCAAAGTGTCTCTGTATTGCTTTAAGCTTTAGAAAAGCACCAGCAGAGCTTTGGCAGAAGATTGGCTCAAGGACTCTTCAGCCAGACTGAGGTTATTTGGTCGAACACCTCGGTCTCGACATCGCACTGTTGCTCAATTTGGCATCAGCATCTCTGGACTTCGGCTCGCTTTAGAAATGAAACACTCTCAAATGAAAGCCATTCAAACGTTCAACCGTTCATTCATCAGTGGGATCACATTTTGTTATTTTGATTCATTACTACGAGCCTCTACACTATGTGGCTCTGCTGCACCGCCACATACAAACTACACACACACAAACACACACATACATGCTTACACCCCCCAAGCTCATCCCCTACATCACTCACAGCCCCATTGACAGCTAGAACACTTTGTAGTTCTATAGAATCGGTTGTGTTCTGCGTTCCACTCGCTCTCAAGATTACTTTCCAGCCCTGTGAGTCTGGGGAGCTGTGCCGTCGATGACAGTAATGTATTCTGGCCCTC
Source organism: Centropyge bicolor (assembly GCA_037975185.1). NCBI lineage: Eukaryota > Metazoa > Chordata > Actinopteri > Pomacanthidae > Centropyge > Centropyge bicolor. Next base: position 11,062,734 of record JBBMOC010000005.1, read on the forward strand.
CCTGCAGGCCTCCACGGACCTGGCTCCCATCCTCTTCTCTTCCTCCTGGGATTTCCTTGATGTTGTGGGAGCTGAGGCCTGTTGACTACCTCCCCACCCTTCCTTTTATAATGTGTTTCCTCCTCTTCCTGCCTTTATTATGGGTTAATGTCTTCTCTCTGAGACCCCGGCAAACACGGATGGGAGAAGCTGCAAGAGAGAAGCCACAAGGCAGACAGAGAGGATATAGAGTAATATAGTCTCATAAAACCCAAATGCAGATTATGTGCTGTGGATCCGAATAATGCCAAGATTACATTCCTGCTCCAAAAATTGGATTATGTGACAATAGCATGATTTGGATTATGAAAAAGTGACACAAATTGGATGAGCCCTTTTTTCATCAGGATGTCCCATGAAAAGCTGGATAAATGTTAATTTTAGACAAGAAAAACAACATTGATTAGGGTTAGTGCCAAGTTTAAGGAACTGAAATGTGATTGGGTTTTATACTGGGGAAAATCCAGAGTATCTGCTCGTCTGTCAACCAAATTCCTGCACACTTTCCCTCTGTATTTCAGCGTCGAGCTGCTGTGTTTCAATTCATTTAACCTGCTTCCTTTTGCTTTGTATGTGCACAGATCGCACTTTCAATTGAACACACATCACCGTGTTCATTTCAGGGAATTTCAGAAGAACAGGCACTTTACAGTATTTAAATAATAGACTACAGTTTCTTCACACCACGGCTAAATACAGTTGTCATTCTGCAAGATTGTGCAGTTCACACAGAGTTTGGACTTTGAAAAGAGTGACAACTCCATTGTACCTGAAATTTTAAGGCAGTTGCTGTCAAACCTGAGTGCAGATTTGGTCGCTATCTGCAACGCGTGTTGGATTTGTGCTAGACAGCTAGAAGTTGCAGATGCTGGTAACTCAAAGATGGAGATAAGAGAGATGTGACATTTGCACGTCTTATATCACTTCACTATGGTGAGGCCAGATTTATTCACACCTGTTGTGGGACTCTAAGCATGAAAATGATGAATTCATTGGACGAAAAAGCTAACTTTTTTGTCATCTAGTCACATAATCTGATGGACAAACTTCTGTTTGTTTGGCCACTCAGATGTGACATAAATACCAATGCTGCTGAAGTTTCCATCTTTTGTCTGTACTTATCACAGCTGTGGCATTATTTATTGGTTAAGGGAGCTGACTGAGTTTACCTGTTCACACAGTGCTCATTTCATTCTGCTCCGCTGTGCACCACAAATTGAAAATGCTCTCTCATTAGCGAATACCTTGTCAATCTCAAACACTGATGGTATGAACGTAGCCACAGATGCACAGCGGGGACGAGCCTGGGAGGAGAAACCACAAAGAAAACAAACATCGTCGTGTGGTAGAGACTTTACAGCAAATCTATCTCATCTTTTTGCCAGCCAGTCATGATGTTAGGCATGGTTACTGCGACATGATCGGCCGCCACTGTCAACAGTTTGTAATACTAGAATGCATAAAGAGAGACCGGTGGCGTTTCTAGCTGCTAGTTGCAGCATGTAAGTACCCAGATGGCCTGTGTGTATCTATGTTAAACACAGAGTAAATGTTTGCACGGAAGAAGAGGCATCAGAAGAGTAATGGCGGTGTCTTTTCCCCTTCTTTTATTTCCTTCATATCTCTGTTTGTGCTCTCTTGCTGTCTGCCATGTCCCTGTGTTTGTCCTCTAAATTGACGGATCACACTGACATGCAGATAAACACATATACATACGTGTACACACAGGCCGCACAGACACATGCTCATACTGTGCGTTAATGAACTAATGACATGTGCAGAAGAATACACACACACACACACACATACACACACACACACAGGGACCCAATCAGACACACACCTACAGGGAAACTTTGCTCAGCTCTCTGTATCTTGGGTAAATCTGTCTGGCAGAAGCTGCATTTGGCAGAGCGGGTTCCTCCACTGCGAATAACACTGAAACTAATGAGTTCATCTCTTCCACTCCTCTTTTCTCTCCGTCTCCTTCTTGCTCCACATTTGCACTCTTGTTCTCCCTCTTTCTCTCCTTAGTCCTGCCCTCTGTCTCGATCTGTCTCTCTCACGCTCGCTCCACCTCTTCATTTCTCCGCCAGTCTTACTGTTTCTCTTTCTCTCCACCTCTCCGTCGGCCCTCTTGGACATCCTCCCTTTACCTGCACAGATGGTTTCAGTGACTCCTCTGAGTCTTAATTATTCCGTCAATTACTGTGGGAAAATGTGCAATTAAAGTGGACAGTTATTCTGTGCCGTGTGGCTCCATATTTATTAGGGTTACACCTGATTTCAGGGGCTCGGGAGTTGCTGATGCTCCACGCCATCTTTCCCATCGCCTTTAGGTATGTGTGAGGGACATCTTGGGGGAATTAGCACATTTTATTTCTTTAATCTTTTCCTCTGCAGGGATTCCCACTAATGGATGAAATAGTACTGCGAGCATATGGCTTATAAACAATTAGATGACACACCACAGTATCTCATATATCTTTGGGGATTGCTTTACAGCCTAGTTTAGTGTTGAAATAAGAAACCATATCAACGCGTGCACGTTCAGATTCTGCTCTTTGAAATGGCATTGATCTGTTTTCTTGATGTGCCAATCTCACTCTGGCTCACTGTGCTCATTGCTGGCTTTCGCAGCAACCCACAGAGAGTATTTCCCTGGGAATGAGTTTGTCAAATCACGAACTGTGGTGCAACCAAACACTTATGTGCTGCGTTAATCCGTTGGAGTACTGTTCTAACCCAACCTTTGGGTCCACGTCTCTCCCTCTGCTCTTCATTACGAGGCCTTAATCCTGACAGCGACACTCCATACGCGGGGTGGCGAGGAGATGGACGAACAACAGGAGACCTGCTTATTTGCCGAAAGCCCAAAGCAAACACTGCAGCTGCTACGGGTGGATGATGCTGACAGCTAGAACAGTGTGTGGGGGCTGGAAAGAGAGAGAGAGTGGTAGGTGTGGGATATGTATATGTAGACCTGTATGACCAGCAATCTAGATTAGAATCTAATATAATGACACCACCCCCCCTCCCCAGATAGACACAGGGAGGGGAAGGGAAGAAGAGGATGCTTGGCTGACGAGCAGAAGGGAAAGAAAAGCGAGGAGAAAAGACTCAGAAGAGGAAGCTGAAGAGAACAGCAAATAAAAAAAGGGAGAGAAGTGGGAGGAAGGGGACGAAAGAGAAGGAATACGAGTGAAAGATTAATAGGGAGGAGACGGAGATGGAGGATGGCGGTGGAGTAGAGTGAAGGGCCCGTGGCGCCACTCTAAGTCATCCCAGCCAATGAGGACCTGGATGCTGAGAGGGCTTGTTCACAGCAGGCAGCTGCTAGCACATCATTTTGAAACCTCTCTCACATCCCTCTTCCCCCTGTTTTCCTGCTCCCCTGCTTCCTTTTGCTTAGATTGCACGTCACTTATTATGAATTGTTTATTTTATTGTTGATTTGTCAGAGGCTCAATATGAAGCTGCTGTCTTAGCTTGAAAGCGAGATCCTAGATCACAGTGGGAGTAACTTGGATGAAAAAAGGTTAATTAAAATATGAAAAAAAAGACATTAAAAAATCCTCCCTTCCTCCTCCTCCTCATTTTTTGCTCCATCTGTAGACTGGCAGTGAACGTACAGGGTGGAACTGGAAGCCTCCTCCTCCTGCTCATTAATGAAAAGATGTGAAGGAAGCCGAGAATAACACAACATGATTTGCGAATATATTCCTTTCTATCTTGAGGGAATATCAAGTTTTAAGCCTTTACAAGTTCACGTTAAGGAACATTAAGCTGCTGATGGAAAACAAAATGGGCCTATCTGCATAACATGGCCAGTGAGCGTATATTAACCATCAACCAGACATTTTCTCAAGTCTTTGCCAACTTCAGTCTCATCACATTGATTGACAGGTTGACAGGAGACCACACTGTGTCGCTTCAGTGTGGTGTTAAACAACAAGTCCATACTATCACTCCATTGAAGTTCAATAGTGAAGTACAGAGGGAAAATGCATTGCACACTGATAATTCACAGTTAATGGGAAGCAAGAAGAACAACAGGGAACCTTATCAGCCCCGTGATGTAATGTTTACCGGCTTTTTAATTAATTATGAAAATTAGCCGAAGCGGTAGGCACACTGAGAAGTGAAATCAGATCTTTACGCTTATCGCAGCCTCGCAGCACTCACAGTGCGCTATTTGAATGACATCTCACGCAGAACACACACTGTCCCTCACGAGCCCACACACATACGCTCACAATTTTGCACACGGAGACGAGACACATTGAAAACGCACAGACGAACACACATACACGTGGAAGCTTATAAAGTTCACAGACTGACATTAATGTATGCAAACATTAAAAAAACACACAATGCCACGGAAAAAAAACAAAATGCAATTGATTGGATATTACAGTTTCCAAGGTCTGAATAAAATTAGATTTTGCCCTTTGATCCTTGAATGATGGCAGAGTGCTCCTCATTAAATTCATCTGTCAAAATGGACTGCACATGTGAGCTTGCCTGATCTATATTTGCATGCATTGATCTGGAGAAAAAAATAGGTGAGCCAAATATGCACAGAGGAACACAAACAAGCAATTACTCCAGTGGCTGACATGACATTTCTGTGGTGTTGGTTTATTCAAAAAACATATTTTTCTTTGTGTCTCCAATCGGCAATCAGTTGCCTCAGCGTTTAGTCTTCAAGGAGAGTTTTTTTTTCTCTTTTTTCACAGGCTGTTGAGAATATGTGGGCTGTACATGGCACTATAGTAGTATCACTGCCGTAGTGTCATTGTTTCAGTTGGTAGTGTTTATCATTAACTGTGCAGTGCTGTAGCAGGGAATCTCCTCTCTGTTAGCTCTTGATTACTCATCACACAAAGTTGGTCCCTGTAGGACGGAGATGGGCAACAGGCAGAATCCAATATTCCACCTTGGAAGACAACCTGCTCTGTTCCCATCATCTCTAGTCGGATTAGGGAACAGGATATTTTCGGAAATGAGAGCGAGAGAGAGAGAGAGGGGGAGGCTTCAGTGCCAAGTTTTCTCCTCCTCCTCCTCCTCTTCCTCCTTCAATTGGACTTGTGTGTGGTGAAGTGGTGCAAAAGACAAACGTGCACAAGACAGGAGGCCTTTTTCTCCCCTCTGCAACTTTGGATCAAAGCAGGGGAGCCAAGAGACACGAGGTGTCTGCAGGGAGAGGCAGGATTAGCTGGATTAGCCCAAACGCATTAGTGATAGGACTGGGCCCTTCCGGACAGATAGGCAAACGCTGGCAGCTGGGCCCGTATGCAGGGGCCAGATGAATGGGGGCCCAGCATTGTCTCAGTAAAACATTGCTCAGGACTGGGTTCAGCTGCATCCGCTACTTCCCTCCCTCCTGTGTTTGTTTATCGATGATAAAATGGACAAGCTTTTGCTGTCAGGTGCAATGAATTCTAGTTTGGGCCCATAAATAGGTCTTTCACCTCCTCTACTTCAGAGAATTTCCTGTTTTCAGCATCACTGCTTTACAGGGTCTCGCTGATAAAGTGTTATGAATTTGCATTGCATAATCTGCTTCTCAACCGGCGGTCCAGATATTGAGAAAGAAACACTGCTATTAATCACTGAATTATTAGGAATTTATGCAAGGATAAATAATAAATGAATAAATAAAGAAGCATAAACATAAACCAGTCATTTCTTTGGTTGATCGGCCTTGTGAGACAGCATTAATGATACATTGTCATTGCATCCCACGCTCCTCTGATTTAACATAATGTTTCCCTCTTAGGACATTGAATTTCTCTTTTTTACTTCTCTGTGCATTATGTATATTTTTACACTGGAATTTACAGTGCAGGTGCTTTGTTGCAGGCATAATCCCCATAAGTCCTCTATGGCAGCATGCATGCTGCACACTGCTGAATTTAAGTACTCTATATCTATATGCATCTTGTGTGATATGGTCTTGGTATTCATTTCTCTGCATGTTGCCTCGAGGGTTCTCCGCGGAATAGATTTCCTGTACTGTATCTATAACGGAAATCACAGAAAGGAGGGAAGAAGAAAGAACAAAACAGAGAGCGGGTGAGGAGGAAGCAAGGGAGCGAAAAGAGAAAGAGAGCAGTGAAAAGATGGGAGGAGAGCCAAAGCGGGGAACTGAGAGCGAGAGAGATGTGGGACTGAAGAAGGAG
>JBBMOC010000005.1:11069352-11257929 GCA_037975185.1 Centropyge bicolor
GGCATGTCATTAGCCATGTTGGTGTCACATTACAGCACAGCGGAGTTTGTAAAGTGGCGAGATAACTCTCACCTGAGGCCGTATGCCGCTGCCTTCACTCACAAGGACAGTCATGCGGCGAGACTAATGCTGCTGTGCCGACTGTTACCACTGTGCATGCATGTGTTTGTGCAGCTGTGCGCCCATTTGTGTGTTGCCCTGTGTATTCGTCTCTGCCCGGCTCGTCGACAATATGTGCATGTGTCTGAGAATTAATGTAGCGCGTGTCGAGGAGCAGAACTACAAACGAGCATCTCCTGCAAGCAGGCCTCAGCTGGTCTGCAGGACTCCAGAAGCGGCCGCTCTGCCCGTGATTAATTCTCCAGTCTGCATGGTGTCCAAGGAGTCAAGCATGCACTGTTATTTATCTACTCTCTGGTTAGTCCCAGGGAGGGCTCCGTCTTGGTCTCTGGTGACACCGTGGGCTGCATGAGACTGCGGTCTTATTGTTGTTCACTGCTGTCTTATCTGCAGTCTTGTCAGGAAAGACAGAGGGAGCAAGAGAGGAGAGGGAGGAGGTAGAGGGAGGGAAGGGGCAGCCAATGGCACAGCTTTACCCAGATTGTCTTTACTCCAGCTTTGCAAAAAGAGATTGAAAGTAAAGTAATACTGCCTCATCCCCCTGACTCGAATACTCCCGGTCATTGGAAACTGTCATAAATTTGAATGTAGATTAAAAATTTTCTCTCGCTGTCTGAGGTTCTTGGATGACAACTCGATGAAACAGTATATCACACACTCCAGATGCAGCAGTCTGCCGTGTGCATGTCAGAGGTGACGTACCAAGGTGTCACACACACACAGGAAATCCACTGGTAAGCTTGCATACAATCCCACCTGTGCCTTCATGGTCTGCAACACCCAAAGAAGTTGGGCCGCTGTGTAAAACATAGATAAAATAGATGGTGATTATTTGCAAATCCTCCTTCACATATACTCAATTGAAAACAGTACAATTAATTACTTTACTGAATTTTGTAAATAAATGGACATTCTGAGCAAGGTTCACCACTTCTTGATAGTATAAAGGATATTTACACATGGGCTCAGGAAACCCTTTGTCAACAAACAGTTGTTAGTTATTTCATGAATGATAACTAAAGATGTTTCTTCTGAACTCTAACTCAAGATTGTTGCTCCTGTTACATTCATGGCCAAATTCTTGTTCCTGAGAAATAGTCGAGATTTGTCGCCAAATTTTCCAAGGACTTTAAATACCAACCGTTACCATATTTACACTTTACCAACAATAAACTTTCAGTTCTTCCTTTTTATCATATAGGTTCGAGCTACATTGAAATACAATACTAAAAATTAATATTACAAAACTTAATGATGTAAACAAACCTTTAACAGCCCCAGAAATGTGAATAATTTACATTCTGTTCCTGTATAAAACACGCTTTTTTTAAAAATAACCTTTTTCACAACATCATCTGCATCTCACGTGTGCAGTATTTGTGCAATTGCGTGCGTTCGAGGGAAACAAAGACGGAGTCACCTGGGAGGAGAAAAGAGACATACAGTAATAGAGAATGGCTGTTTGTTACAGTACATTAGAAAACATTACGACTCGGTTAGCAGAGGCTCGATGATGAAAGAACAGCAACAGCAAAAGACACGCACACTTGCACATTTGTACACACACGCGCCGAGTAATCACCATGTGCAATCACACGGCTAAAGGGTAATTGCACATAGTAGGAAAGTGCTGCAGCTCTGTACGGTATGTGGAGCACGTAGCCATACAGGAAAAAATGACCTCTACGTTCCATGTTCAGTCTCACCTTTTTTTGTCTTGACTCTGCCAACATTATCACCTGCCTACTGTAGTAAAGGTGGGCTGTAACTGCTGGTGATTTTACACAGCGAGGCTCGGAGCACCCTGGAAGCTGCTCGCTGTAAAAGGAAAGGATGGAATCACTCCCACAGCAGGATAAAACCACAGACCAATCACAGAATTATGGAGCCCTCGGGAGCACGACCTGTTTTCAGCTTGTGTTTAAAGAAAAGTATGCGTGTCTTTTTTTCCTCCTCTTCTTTTTTTTTTTCATTCCAAACAACCTCTGAGTCAGTGTTATCTTGTGATTTCTAATGCCCAGCCGTTCCCTCTGTTCTCTTTCTCTGTGTCTCTTTACTGTCATAAGTAGCCTGATTGTAGTGATACTGGTAAACGGTGGCCCAGTTTGTCCCCCGTCCTCCTCCCCCACACTCCCGCTAGTGAAATTACCAATTGGTTACTATAGAGACGTGTTTATAAATGCAGCTTATGACTCCCTTTCTGCCCTTTTTCTCGCCGCATTTACCTCCTCATTTTCCACACCTCTCTCCCCTTCTCCTCTAAAATGACATCTTTTCTTCCATTCTTCCTCCCGTCTGTCCGTCCGTCTCACGGCTTTCTCCTTCATCTGTCCCTTCCATCCGCCTCTGTTGCCCTTTCTCTCCCTCTCTCTTTGTCGAAATCTCATTATTTTGTTAATTTCGTCGCCAGCCGTCGTCAACGTGACTCGCTATGCGGGTCTCATTGCACAGAATTAATACCTAATTTACCCCCAATACTCCAATGGGCACAATTCAAACAGCTTCCCAATCTAGGTGTTTACAATACCACAGGGTTTCCATCGTTCCAACTCTTTTTTTTCTCCTGTGATAAGAAACTGTAGGGCTCTTCTTTATGATAATGCTTTTGTGTGGGAATGTGCCATATATCATATTTTGCAAAGCGCCCTTCTACCTTTGTGACCAGAGAGGTAATGTAAAGGAAATAAAAGCTGTGGGTTGTCTTTCCGCTCCCTCATGAAAGTCTAATGGAGAGCTGATTCATGCTTGTATCTCGCCAAGAAGACAATGGACGTATAGGCGTATTTATACCACTCAAAGCAAAGCGCTGCTGAGGCGTCAGTTTTACTCCTACAGGGTTCAGGTGTGGAGGGGAGCTAATGCACAACAAAGGGTTACGTTTTATGTAATTATGTAATAGCCAACCTACCTCCAGCAGCTCCATGCAAAACACTTATCTCCATTTTCATTTTTTTTTTCAGAAATTCCAAGAGCTCTTTTAAAAACACATTTACTAGTCTTGTAGTGAGGCGGCGACGGTGAAAGTCATAATGTGGATTTCATCACCTCGAAAAAGGACGATTAGTCTGAATTAAACTACACTATAGCGTTTCTGTTTGTGGCGGATGCTCCGCTGTGTGTGACTGTATGTTCTTGTGACTGACAGATTTTCCTCAGCGATAGTAATTGCTGCTCTGGTGCTGTGGTCATTTCAGTAAAATGTCACTCTTCTGTGCAGCTCGGGGAGTTTGTGGCAGAGAAGATTTTGGATGCCTCCTTCTGTTGCCTGTCTGTCCAGCTGTAATGCCACTTTCATTCTGGCAGTATTACAGAATGTCAATCTGGCTCTGTTATGTGTAGAAGGTAAAGCAAACGGAGTCTTGTGTATAGACGGCGGTCACCTTATAACATCATCAAAAGCAAAGAAATGTGTGAGAACAGCTTCAAGAAAAACGCTCTCGGGTATTTACTCATATGGTAATGTTGGTTTTGATTTTTAATATGTCTCAAGAATTGCTTTTTGATGAAATATTGTAAATGATCTTAATGGTGTATCCGCTTTCCTCCCACAAGCCTTTCTTAACTTCTAATTTATGGATGGAAATTTTCCATAAACACTTAGTGCCACATTTAGAATTAATCTTCCACCACGTTTTCTTTGTTGTTGAGGCATGTGAAAGTGTAACATGGTAACAAGAAAAGAGTGAATTCTTCCTCCATAAAAAAATCTCTCAATTAAACATGACATATCGTGTGACTGCATTGTGTTCTGGTCCATGTTTCTGGTGGTGTACTGTTTTTCTACCTTGGATTTTTTTTCATGCATAACTGACATCAAAATGGTGAATGTGTAAAAATAACCTGATTCTACAGGGTTGATTCTGGGCTGCTATCAAAACCTGATGATGTTTAAAGTGAAATTTAAAACATTTCTGGTTTCAAATTTTATTGCAGCAGCACTGCAAATTGTCTCAATGTGCTTATATACTGATTATGTTTGGCCATTTATCTGCAAATATAAGAAAAATATACCAAGTACATAATGGGCTTGGAATTACTGGGAACCCGTTCAACAGAGGTCCACAATTCAGTTTGAGATGGAAAGAACTGGATGTGTGTGGGTGGATATGGAGTGTATGCCTGTTTGTTTGTGCATCTGCCTGCATCATGTCCCTGAATTTGCCTGTCTTGTCATTGGACCTCCATTCCAACGCGCCATGCTGGCATGGCAGAAAAAGCCTGTCTAACACCCAGGCTGGTTAGATTATACCGTACAAGACAGCGGGACGCGCTGCCATGACATCGATGACACGACGTGTGTCACCCCTCCGCTGTCTCTCTGCCATTTAGCGACGTGGCACTCTGTGTGGGGCCCTCGCTGTGTTTCTTGCCTTCTCCTCCTTCTGGGGATGTGATGAGGTGCAGTAATATATAAGAAATGACTTGGTGGCAACTCATCTAATATGATTTGTGTAGGAGCTCATAAAACCTCGCCAAGCGTAACTTTAAAAGAATGAAATGGAAGGGCTGTGTTTATTCGGCTCCCTCTGTCGCATTGCAGGGATCATAAATGCGTTTAGAATCATGCTGTGGGATGAGGATTTTCTGTGAATTTCTCTCAGTGCTAATGACAACCATATCATTTTATCATGAAATGTGAAGGCGCACAATGTGTGTCAACCAGCAGCCGCTCTGATTACAAAGACCTCTACCTGGGTAACTCTCCTTCAGTGTGTGTCATCCTGTAAGGAAGCAGCGAGGCGTCTGATTCCCCCTTCTTCCCCCCTGCAACGCCTCTGGAAATAAATAATAAACACATTTAATTAAAATGAAAATGCGCTGCATTTCTACGTTAATCCTAATTTATTCGCCTTAATTGAGCTTCCATTTGCTTTGCCAGTGGTTGGCAGAAGTGTTAATAAATAAGCCATTGTCTAGACGCCATGAAGCATTTAGCTGAGCAAATCCTAATATACTGTAGCACTTCACCTGCCTAATCAGCAGGAAGGAAACTCCTCAATGTCATAAACTTCTATATGCAGCATCACACACACACACAAGCTCACACACATACTCACGCACTTATGCATGCCTAAGCTACACATGTGCACACACTCAAGCACACCCTGGCAATTTTTCTGCAATAATTACATCCTTTTCATATTGGAGACCCACCCCAACATTAATTATAACAGTATAATGCAATCATAGCAAACTGTGTGTTGTAGAATGTGCTGTGATAATATTTCCTCACTCATTTATCTTTTTCCTCGCCCAACATTTGGTCTGTGGTTGGACAATCGATCCATTTGTCCCTGTGTTTCTCTGCTCTGTGTGTTGCTTATTAGTGTCATTTAGTAAGAGGATATCTATCTGATGGCAGCCTTTACTCCCCTCTTTGCTCTTCTTCCTTCTCAGTTCGTCTCCCCCCCCTTTACTGTTTTCCCCCCTCTCTAAATGAAAGCTAGTTTCTTTCTCCCAGGGCAAGAATAATCATTTTTCCAAAGCAGGGATTTAATTGCAAGTTAAAAGTCCTCTTCCAAGTCTTTCACTGTTCTTGAACTATGCTCCTTTGTCTGTCACCAAACCAGCATGGAAGCAAACTCTCTCTCTCCTTCCGCGTCTCGCTTTCTCATTAGCGAAGTTTTCCCTTCGTTACCCTAATGTCACAATTTTGTCTCTTTCTTCTTCTTTTCTGAAAGTGTAATTGGGCCTTTGCGTGTTGGTAATTGTCTCTGTATCTGCTGCATGTAAAATCACCAAGAGTGAAATTTCACCCTGGGCATATTTTCACCGTCTCTTAACCTCCCTCTTGGCTTCCCTTGGACTCCTGTTGGGAGACGATGAATAATTTTGGGAGAGCGGTGAATTCAGAGAGCATGAAAGAAAAGGTTGAATATGGGCAAATTTCTATCGTACCCATTCTCTGTCCGCTTAACTGCCCCCCTCCAAATATTTCTCAATCTACTGCGGGCAAAATATTACACTTCATGCATTCAAAACAGTGTTTATTCTGAGCATCTGATTAGAGTCCATGTGTTTTTCTAGGGGCGCAGCAGATATGGTGTATATATATCAAGTGGCATGGTCCTCTTCCATGTGGCCCCGGGCGAAGCATCTGCACACATCTGCAGAGTGCAGAGTATCCCCCGTTGCCTCGTTATCTTCTCCAGAGCTGCTTAGTGATTTATTTACCTGCTCACCACATGCCACTCAGGCAAAAAGGACAAGGGGAATAAAGGGAGAGAAAATGGTGCGAACGAGGGGAGAGGGGAGGGAGGGGGGGACTGGTTGAGGACAGGTGAAGAGAGACAGAGGAGAGGGGAGAGAAAGGAGGCAATGAGCGAGAAAGAGTGTTCAGGCGATGATAACATGCTGATGATGAGAGGAGCAGGTGGCAAGACACATTCAGTCGTCGTTTACAGACTGACAGAGCCAATGAAGGACCCGGGCGAGAGGAGGGAGGAGAAAATGAAAACAACACGAGTGAGATTCGGTAAACTCATTGTGCCCCCGTGCGCCGCTCTCAATTCTAATCAGGAGATTTTGGTCTGAGGAAAATAAAATCCATGCAAACCCCAAGTATGCCACTTCACATTAGCCTGGACCCTGTCACCCATAAGAAGACATGACCAACAGCTGAGAGACACCAGGTGGTGGGAGAGGAAACGTATTAGTCAATGAAAAGTGACTAGTTCGAGTCAAGTATTTCAGAAATAATAAACACGCACTGAAGTACAGTCAGCATGATGACATTTTAGACCTGATTTCAGGTGTAAATGGATGCAATAAGGTACAATCTGTTTTAACAAAACCCTCCATTTAAACATCATCAACAACAAAATCCAAAGCCTTATCAGCTTGAAACCGACTGACAGGTATTTTAATACAGAGACAACAATGCAATCTAAATTATTAATATTTCCTGGGGTTGTTAGAGGTTTGTTTACATACGTTTTGGAACAATGATATAAAACTGTCTTATAATTTCTATAACAATTGATTGACAAATGCAACATGGTGATTTGAATTGAACTCATAAATGCATATCTTAAAAAGTAAGAATTCAAGTTTATTTATCAGTAAGCGTAAACTGCATATGGTTGGAAAACGTGACAAATCTTCACCATCTCTCTACAAAATTAAATATATTCACAACTTAGGAAACGGAAATCCAAGATAAAGTTCAGGAAAGAAATTTTGAGTTATCATTTAAGAAGAAACCAAAAAGTGTAAAATTGTAGATGAAAATAAGTTTTCAAGGTACAACCCCGATTCCAAAAAAAGTTTGGATGCTGTGTAAAACTTTAAAAAAAGAATGCATTTGCAAATGAACTGTGTTTACTGACAACAATTTTACCAGATGTTCCAGAGCCCATGTTTTAATATCCTTTATACAATCAGTCCAGGATCTTTGGATCTTTGCACACATGCTGCTGACATCAAATTTGGAAAAAGCACATACTTATAAAAGAAAGGAAGTTGGTGAGGTCAAACATTAAATATACTGTCTTTGTCTATTTTCAGTTGAGTCTGTGTCAAAAAGAAGTTTTTCGGAAGGGTTTTGTATTCATATTTATTTTTGGTATTGTACTTCTTTTCTCTTTACATGGCGTTTTCACTGTGTACTTAGCATTGCATCATTCACATGACATATACAAAAAAATCTCTATGTCTTTATGCACTTGATTGTTTTTGGGTTGTCTCCATGTGGTTGAATGCACGTACTGTTAGTCACTTTGGATAACATCGTCAGCTAAATGTAAATATATCTGCATGTGCTTTACTAATGTTTGCACTTTCTGATCAGATGTAAAAAGCATCCCACTGTACTCGTACTCACTCTGTGCAATGAAAGCGAGTAAGTGGGTACAGAAAATGGAAAAATGGTTGGATGCAAATGTCAGAATGTCTGAATTATATCAGACAACAGTTGTCCTGTTTGTAGTGAGAATTGTTTTTGCTTTTGATCTATGAGTGTGTGTCAATTTGGTGCGTGCAACATTTCGAACAGATTTCTAATGACAAACATGTAATAAGGTGCCTCAGTTACCACCCTAACCATTACATCTCTATAACGAGCAGATGGGTTGGCAGTGAGCGCGGGCTTGCCAAGGTCAACCCCGGGGTACTCAGAGATATCGGCGCCTGCGAGGCAGCACTTTTATCCACAGCCAAGACTCACGCTGCTCCCTGGAGCTCTGCCTCTCCTCCCCATGCCACCCCTTCTGTCCCCTCTGGATCTGCAGGCTTAGCTAACTCAACCGTGTAAGCACATCTCCCCCACCGCTGGAACCAGCCTCCGTGGGGGCCCTCGCTTGCTTTGCCACACAGCACGCACCAGGCACGCACCGCCAGTTTCACTGGAAGCCAGACAGACGTTCATGGAGAAATCCCCCCGCAACCACCCTCCTGTGCTCTCAGCCCTTTCCCAACCCAGCATGCTGGTTTTACCCCAGAGGTTCAGTGCCAGTCATGTCACAGCCAAGCCCTAAATCGTCTGGGGGTCTGAGCTCTCGCTACCACATTCCGCTGATTTCTGTCTGCTGCAGTTCGGGAGGGGGGGGAGGCCTTGTTCAGACCAATCAGGTTTTTCGGAGCTAGAGTGCTAAATGACCCTCTTAATGTCACTGGGGAGAAAAATGGGCAATCTCTCAATTTGGCATGAGCCGGTCTGTGGCAGCAAGGCAAGAACTTGATAGAGTGTGGAGGTTTTAAGCGGCAGGAAACCTGGTGACCTTTCCCTGTTTTCTGACGCGCTGACTCGATTGCCCTTTTGAAAATGCTAATACCAAATGGTTCTCTACAAAACAGGTCCTCCGAGAAGGCCCTCGGCGTGTCGACTAAAAGGGTGGAAGAAGACCACAAGCAGTGTGTGTTCAGAGGGCACTGTGTCAAGTTTAGGGGTTAAAGCTCTGTGTAATGTGAAACTGGATGCATTCATTATAGAGCGCGGTTCTTTTCTGGCAGAGCAACTTTCTCGGCAGAATGTGAGTCCCTTCAAACACCCAATTAAGTTTATGCACAAAACAACACTGAATTGCTCCCTCAAAGTTTAAACATCTGAAGGGCCAATTTAGAGATTTTATGGAACTGTTATGGAATCACCGTAAGCCTGCAGATTATGATCAAGTCAGTCTTGTGTCTTTGCAGAAAGTATTAATTTCTCTCCTCGTAGCACCTGCCCAACCTTGCACATGGCACGTAGCTGCTTAGTTTCTTGAGCTCGGCAAAAAAAAACCACATAAAGAGCAACTTAATTATTTGCGATTTTATTCATTCAGCGGGCCACAGAGGTGTGCAAAAGGCAATAGAAAGCATAATTATCTTAATGGAAGACTGAGATGCATGCCCTTTGTAACACAAGCACCTCTTAACAGCCAAATCAATAGCACACTACGGCTGTGCCCTCAGCCCTGGAGTGGATCACCTCCATCTCCACTATCGAGCACTGATGATCATAATAAGCTGCTTTGATGCGATTCACATCACCACAAATAATGAGGCATCCTCAATCGAGAGAACGCTATTACCTTTTCCATCTCTCTCCCCCAGCAAAGTTCAGCACTAATGTAACTAAACAAGTTTCTCTTCCAACCTCTCCAGGGTTTTTAAATCCCACTCCATCATTTACTTTTCGTCGTTCTCTGTGCCTCTCTCAAAGTTTGAGTGACGGTTTTGAGCAGATTATCTGCAATTAACATTTGGCAAAAACCATCATGTCATGAGAAACTGGGTCTGGCAGCGTGAGAGACGAATATAGAACAATTGAGTGCGATGACCATCTCTGCACAAGTATCGCCCTTGTCGATTATCAGCTCGTCAGAGAGCACAGAAAATCAAACAAGGACATATTCCTCCCAAATTGGACGCCACACATCTGGCTATATTCATCTTAAGAACAGATGTAGCTCCACACAAAGTCTCTCATGAGGCTTGTATAACTCCACCACGTCAGCTGTGTGTCACTCGGCTATGAACAACTAACACTGATTGCTTGGCTCATTACTCCTCCTCACCGGACTCCTGACTAACATTACTCCTCCGAGACATTGCACTTGGCCTTTGTACAAGTGCTTACAGTGGAGCGGACTGTGAGGCTTCCTGAAAAAGCTCTGTGAGCATCAGCTGATCCCCCTGTGGCTCGTACTGACGTTCACAAAAAAAAAAAGGAGCAAGGGTGCTGTGGGAGAAGCCAGAACAAGGGGATTTAAATAGAGGCGGATATTGCTTTGAGACTCTCAGCTGGGAAATCCTGTCAATAGGGTCAGTCTGGAAGAACTATCTTGACATGTGATCAGGAGCAGAACAAAAGGCACGAGGCTTCGCAACTTGTGCAGGATGCGCGTGCTGTTGGTTGACCCGTCTGCATAGACAAATCCAGCAGCTGATTTACGTGTTGCTCTGAAGTGGTGACCATCATTGGCATAGTTGAACTGAGCGCTTTTACACTGACAGTGGAAGCAGAGATTTTTGGGTTGTTCAAGGTCGACAGACACCCCCTAAGGTAGTCTGTGTGAATGTGAAAGGTATTAGTCTCAAAGCTCTGCTCTTGAAATTGGTTATGATACAAGGTTTTTTGGAAAAAAAAAAAGAAAAGAAAAGAAATAACATTAACATACCACTTTTGTTCAACCTTCACAGTGTGGATGTGAGAGTGCTGCATGAAAAAACAGCTAGCTAATTAAACCCAGCACGGATTACTTGCTTTTATGATTTAAATCATCAAACTCCATGATATCTTGAATTGTAATCTTAAAGAAATGCTTCTTTTAATACAAATTGGTAACATGTGACAGAGCCAAAGAATAACCCTAACCCACTGGTTTGATAGAGATTCATAAAAGTGAAATTGATTTCATTGAACAAAGGCTCATGGTTTTTACTCTCCTTTTTTTCCCTCCTGTAGTTGAATTATATTGTATTGTTGGAGCCGCTTATAAAAGAACACAGGAGAAAAGACATGTTGTCTTCTGTTAAAACTGGACTGAATTTTGTTTAAAAGTTAACATTTTGTAAATTCTACCTTTTTTCTAAATGGCAATTGATGACTATATAATTTAAAGATGTAACAGGTTTTACAGGAACTCTTTGACAGATTTCTTGGAAAAAGAGTTTAATGCAGTGCTTGTCTACTTTTGCCTACAACCTGGATCTGTCTAGAGCAATGAATGAAAGGCACTGAAAGCGTTTCATTTCAGCCCCAGCCATTGACCATCTGTTCTCGCTGTCACTCCCTCTGTTACGTAGACACAGGCACTGACACACACACACACACACACACAAGCTCACTCACACTCACATACATCCAAATCAGCCACATGCCAGACAGTACGACAATTATTCAAACAGCTAATTAGGTCAGTCAGCTTCTTCGGCCCTGCAGGCGGAGAGTTGTGCAAGATGGTCAGGCCTGACATAGTGACCTCGTGACGGCTTGCCTTGGCATCACTAGCTGGGATTGGTCCAAAGCCAAAGGGATGAGTGACCCGAGCATCAGTTGGACTCATGATTGAAATCCTGAGCATCAAGTACAGGCCTTCTGGGCATCCTGCCATGTGTTGCTGTGATACTGTACTCTACGGGTATGAGACGACCAGGAGTAAAGTCCTTTTGAACAGTTGGACTTTTTTTTTTTTTTCCACCCAGCAGACAAACCCTTGAATCAACAATTGATCTGATTTAGGGAGATAAACACAGACCATTCACATACATCTGTGCAGGAATTTACTAAGACATTAGTTAAATAATTCCTGGCTTTTTCTTGAACGTGCAAGTGCCAGATGGAGTTTGCAACATGGTGCAGTATGATAATGAGGGAGACTAAACGATTATTAAAAAGGATACCGTCTGAATGTTCTCTTTGAATAATGGAAGCTTTCAAAATATCTGTCTTACTCTTGTAGTTGGTTAAGTAAGGTGAAGCTTTGGAGCTATTTTATACCAGACTGCAACTAATTATTGTTTTGTTATGGATCATATCTGCCGATTACTTCAACAATCAATTTATTCTGTATTAAAGTCAAGACAAGGAATGGCACCAAATTGTCAGACATGAGAAGCTGTAACCAGTAATTATAGATGTCAAATCATTGTGGTGGGATATTAAAATGTACAATGTTGCCATGTGTGTCATGAAATTGCACTTATTTACATTACACCCGATCTAAGATTTACATACAGAAAAAGTAGGGCAGCAAAACAGGATCCTGTTATAATAATAAGGCTGAGATAACTTGTTGCATGTGGACCATTTGGTGAGCAGCAGCAGTCCACAGCACTGGCATGGTTATGAGTAATAGCCCATAATATTTTTCTCTCTGCCTGACAATATATAAATAATCAAACCATTAGTTATCATCTGTAGCTGAATACTGAACCTACTGTGTCATTATCCTCCGTAATCAGCTTGTCTTCCTCCTCATCTCATTCAAATCCTGGTTCCCGTTCCCTAATGTGAAGCCATAATCCAGCGGCTGTGTTTTTTCCCCCCCTCCCTCCTTCTTTCCAGAAAGTGCACACGGGGAAAGGTTGGTGTCCACGCCAGGACTTGCTCCGGTAGTGATTGTGACATTTCTCCTTCTCCCTCAGGGCTTTGCTCCCCCCCACCGCCACCTCCACCTCCACCTCCTCCTCTATACACCCTCTCATCCAAAATGCTCCAATTCCTCGGGAGCAATATCTTCTGTTCGCAGAGGAAAAAGGTCACATGCTCCATTATTTCAAAGTGAACTTTCGACCTAACATTTACAGAGGAGGCAAAAAATAGCTGTCGATGTGAAGACGCAGCAGGTTTAGGATGGCTGTATATTTTTGGATGAAGGATAGATGGATAGGTGAGTGGAGGCAGTGTGTAAGGATTATCACTGTTTGACAACATGGAGCAAAGTCTCTATATAGAGACAAGGCGTAACAAGGCTGAGGGGGCTAAGTGGTCACACATTGATCCGAGTGTTCCAGCCGCACGTACTGTACAAGCTATTATGACATATTGCCAGTCGTTTCTATGCTAATAATAACTGTTCTCCTTGTGCATTATGGAGCCTGTACATGCAGGCTAGAGCCAACCCCTGAGGCTGATGGCAGTGACTAACTCTGCCTTTTGACTCTGATTCACACTGCCAGTCAATCGTCTCTGCCAGTGTCAGCTCTACCTCCATAGCTCCTCATTAGTGCTGTGGGCAAGCACGGTGATGAGATGCAAAGTGAAATCTTTCGCCGTTCAGAGTGTGTCATTAAGTTAGCGAAGAGACAATGAGAGGGAAGCTGTGTTTACTGGCGACGCCCACCTTCCAGCCAATTACTGATCATTAAAGCATTTCGGGGGACGCTACCTTTAGTTACCAACAGGCAGCAATGAGGACGGATGGAGGGGAAGAAAGAGAGGGCGAGGAGAGAAACAATCCTTTATGAATACATTGAGATGCTTACTTAATTGCTTCCTCAATCGATGCTCGTCCTGCGGTCGGTCGAGGCTGCTGATTTGAGCCTGGTTATTGACTCAGCCGTTGTTTGCGTTTTCGTCCAAAACCAATCCTCCGAGCTTCACAAGAACAGACCCGAGCGAGGAGAAAAAAAACCCCTCTTTTAACCAGACAGAAAATAGCGTACAATAAACATCACCTCTTCCTGGTTTTCTCAGCATTTTTTTTTATATACCTCTCGTAGCTCTCAGCATGCTGTCAGGTTTGTCAATACTTGTTCATGCTTGTACTTGTTAAATGTTATTGCATAAGGCTTATGTAGGCACTTTTAATGCTTGCTGTTCTATAACAGCGTGCATCACCTAATTTCCAAGACACAGCCACAGCGAACAAAACACCCGGCAACAAGATTTTCCATTACATGTATTGATTTGTAGTCAATCATGCAGAGGCAGAGAGATTTTTCTTCATCTCTACCTATCTATCTATCTATCTATCTATCTATCTATCTATCTATCTATCTATCTATCTATCTATCATATGATTGAAAGCATCAGCATCAAATCAATATGCAGCTAATTTACTCCTTAGTTATTTATTCATGAAGCCATATTAATTAGCCTGTCTGTATATTGGCAGCATATTACAGACTCTCTCTTCATTACACATCAAACCATATTTTATGTGATCAGTTCAGCACCTTTTCCTGGCTCAATATTTTCTAAGCTTTCTGATTTCCTCTCTGTGAAAGCGAAAGATTAACAATTAAATTCTCTTTCATGTCCATGTTTCTTTCATCGAAGCCTCTCTTCCCACCTTTGTTTCTATAATATGAAATCATACTGGATATTCACTTATAATAAATAAACAAGCAAAACAAGATAATAGCATCGGCTGCCTACGTTTTTGATGTGTTATGAAAGCCTGTTTTTTTTTTTTTTTTTACAGGGTCAACATTCCCAGCGCTGTTACAACTTTTATGGTAAAAAATCAATTCGGAGCTGAGTTGCACTGAAAGCCTGGATGTTCTGCACCGTTCTGTTTCAGCTTCCTGAAGGTTCTGTGTGGTGAAAATACTCCTCTTCCCTGTAACAGTCATGCTAATAATTTTCTCCTCTTTTTGTTTGCTCATCAGACACACGCTGCTCGGCTCTTGTTTTCCCTCTCCTCTCCTCAATATTTCATGCCATTGAAAGTGCATCTATTCTCGGCGTTCCCCATGCCCTACCACCTACTGACTGTCAAAACATAATTTTCTTTCATTCGACACCCCTCCACCTTCTTAACCCTCTCAGTTCCTCCCGGTCTTCCGAGCGGAGGCCATCGTGTGCATTAGGCTGACCTCGGGTGCTCGAAATGAGCTTTTCTTCACCTTCTCAGACACATTTAAGTCCAGCTAAGAGTCGAAGCTTGAAGTAAATCGTTTCGAGGGAGCCTGCATCACTTGCTCAGCATAGCAAAGGCCAAAAACTCTGCACCCTAATCTTGCAGATGCAATTAGAAGAGATTTAATATACATGCTCTTGGGCAACATATTATAGATTAAATGTATTATGGATTGCTGATTTAGTAAATACTGAAAGTAGCATGGCCTATAAAGAAATTACCATCCAACCGAGATTCAGCTTCTGTTGGAAAATCAGAACTGAATTTGGCACTCTGTCCTTAAAAAAGCATTTAGTTTATCATTATTTAAATTATCATGACACTACTAATTAGTATGGATTCAGTTGAACTTCCAAAACAATGCCAGGAGAATTCTTGGGATTGGTCAAGTCAATATAAAATGTATCCCAAAGGTATTTATTGTTGATCAGTTAGCATCATATATGATACAGTTTACTTGATAACTATGTGAGCTGTGGGCCAATACTTATGAGAATATTGCATTATGTCAGTGTCTTGTTTGTTTTGTCCAGCTTTTACTAACTTTGGAAACGTTTTCATTTTAAAATTCTACTAATATTTCACTGTAAATAGAAATAGGAATCATTTTGTAATGCTTTCAGTTAATGCAATGCTGTAAAAGTAAAGTCTAATTTCTTATCTTTCTAACCAAATATTGTTTCAACCAATTACTTTCCCCACAGACAGACTGTAAAATACACCTGGCCAGATGCATCCAACTCAATTACAGCATACATACACCATCCATACAGGGGCTTCATAAAGTCATCTATATGCTTCAACCAACAAGCTTGTCACTTGGTCCAACAGCATCTGATACTCACTTCCCCCACACCTTCATGTCGTTGGAAGTGGACGAACTGTGCCCAGTGATTTCTGTAAAAGAGAAAGAAAGCGCAATTTGAACATGTCTCTAAAAGCTCTCCACTACTTCCATTTCTTTTTGTATGTGGATAATGGCAGGCTTTTCACTTCAGGTTCAAGTGTTGTTGTACAAAACAGCCACACTTTTTCCCTTCATGGATAATTTGTCATATTAACTGGCTCGTTTCAAGTATGCTTTTGCCTTATTAGAAGAAGGTGTCGCAATTTTCCGACCATTGTTTCAAGACATCTTACACTAAATATCACAGAAAGTAGATTAAATAACATTCATTCTTGGATACAAACCAGGCAGGTGAACAAGTCGGCTCACAAGTTTTTGTATAGCCTGTAATAACATAAAAGCTTGACAGGCCAAAGCCATCAATGGTTCCCAAACCATCTGAACCCTCTATGAAAGCAAAAAAAATTCCTTTGCAATGTGGTTATTTCTCTGCTTGAGTAGTTTGATTTATTAAGTATTGTGCCCTTAATCTATGCTAACTTACTCCTAACGTTATTTTCACACCCCTGTGTTCCTCTAAACAGATTGTCCTCACAGTTCATCTCCTCGCTCCTCCAACTCTCTGTCCTTTACGACCATTTGCGTACCAGCACATCACTCCCTTCCCCAAAGGCTCAGCCCTCATCCTCGCATCCATTTCCCCCGTGCTCCCTTTTCATCACGGCCTAACGCTGAGGAACATTGTCCTTGATTGCTTGGCAGATGCCATTATCCTGGGCTTATATCTTCACAATCACATTAGCCATTTGCACAGCTGGGTACTTAGTGAAGCGAGGCAGGTTAAGCACCACACTTGAGGGGACAAAACGATGGAGGCCCACCTGGAGCTTAGGCCAGGACTCTCCTCAGCACCATGCCATTACCAAAAACACTTCTGGCCTGCATCCATTTAGCTAACGCCTCCATGTCTCCATCTTCCCTCTCTAAACTCCTCAGTTTCTCAGTTTATATTTTAGTCTTCTTTAACCTTCTCTACCTGCCCCTTGATTCCTGCACTGTAATTTCTTCCTACGTCCAACCTCGATCTGTCCGTGCCCCCTGGCTTTCTCTATTTCCTCCTCTCACACTCTGTAACTGTTTTGTCCCAGACTCTTTTTTATGCATCCCTCACTTGTATGGGCATACTGAAGTCAAGAGGACTGCAAAATGCAGATTCACACCGAATGAAAGAAGTGCGGAGAGGAGGATGAGGGAGGTTGTTGAGGTGACTGTGTCAGCACAGTTTGCAGACACAGTGCTGAACAGCTGCAGGAGGCCAGAGATACACTCTTTACACACTCTTACCTGCACACAGATGTGTTTATTTGTCTGCGTCTCCGAGTTCAAAAGGCTTCTGTCGGTGTGGTTATTTTTGTCACAGTTACTTTATATTCAAAGTTTGACATTTCACTAGATTAAATGACTAATCAAATAAATCCTTGTTTACTGACACCGCCACTGGACATTAAACTCAATCAAGACAAACTCATTTTAATCCATTAACATTAAAGCTGAGATTACTCCGAAATGAGACGTAGGGAGAGGAGGAACAGATGGGTGCAGGAAATTAGAGATAGCACAGATAGAAGCCAGGAGGAAGAATAAAGAAGTCCAGCTGAAGAAGAAACCAACACATTTTCTGCTGGAATATTGCTTACACCAGGAATGAAGTTGGTAGGAAATCAATATCAAGTCAACAAGGATATATGAAAGTGTTGCAGCTGATTGATGATAACAAATTATCTGAATAATCAATATGCCCATAGCCGCTGTTCATGAATTAATCACAAACAGAGGCAGAATCAAGGTAAGGAGCCATGGTTACTGTTACTACAGCCTGCACCGATGCCTATAGCAAAATACAAACCGTGCAGCTGCAGAGGCTGCAGGAGGCAATGAGCATTCATAAACATCACATGGTACAAAGTCGAAAGCACAAATGCGTTCAATAACTTATGACACTGGGAAGCTTCACTCAGGCACGTGTTCAAAAATACACACTCAAACACACAAAGCACGTCATAAATATGCATCTGTGCCTCTGCTGGTTGAGTCGGGTCCAGGAAACATATTAAATGTCACTCTCTATATTTCCATCTCACTTTTATTGGCACTGCACGGTCGGTGCACGCAACAGGAAGCGAGAGATCATCAGTTTATGTAGAAATGCAAGAATATGCTCCTCATATGCGGCACTTTCCTCCTGAGTGCCAGGCGACAAAAGGATGACAAATGTTCGAGTGGATGGAGGCGAGTGATCCAGTGGAGCCGCACAGATAGGTGGTGGGACGGAGAGAGGGAGAGTTGGGAGGAGAAAATAAAGTGATGGTACTTGCTCTTTCATCCGCCCCTTTACTCCAGTCACCACAGCAACATGCCTGGAGGGCACTCAGGAGAGGTGTCATCACTGACAAAAACAACGGAGAGGAAGAGAGTGAGTGAGAGCAAACCAGACAGGCTGAGTGTATGAATGAGAGCTGACAGAGGAGGAAGTAGGTAGCAGATCTACAACTGACTGCGGCTACTTCTCCTCACTCAAAGAAGTGTGAATTTGACCTTCAGGGAGTCGGTTAAGAAGCGTAATGAACATTCATTCATCATCGGAGGTCATTCAGATTAATGTTTGGACCGCTCAGCTAAAGTTTCACCAACAGCGTCTACGAGCACGTTTATGGGTGTGAATATCACTGATATCCCTTCCAAAAAGGACACTATTATGAGATATGAAATTGGCAGAGTTAATCAAACCGAGGCTAATGCTTAATATTTGGAATTAACTGAGCCATTAATACTGCGGGCTGCCGCTAGGATAGATAGAGTGGTTAAACCACCACCGGCGAAATTAAACAGGTTAATTAAAGTCTCAAATTTTCATTCACTCCCCTTCGGTCTGTATTTCACTGTTAAACACACACGTGTATGCACACACATATACACGCACACATAATTACTCACACACGTGTGTTATTACTATACTTGTGATGGCCTTCCACCAGATGTATTAATTTCCTAATAATAATCTGAATCTTAATTCTAACTTTAACCCTTGTTGAATGGTGAGTCCAAAATAACCTCATATCTCCAATATCCTTCAGTCCAAAGACCTAAAAGATGAACTCTCTGTAGAATAAAAGCCAGCAAACAAAAGGAATATGAAAAAAAGACTATACATTTCTAATATCTGGCATTGAGATTGAGCCTCGGACCAGTTTGACCATCACATTTAACAGATAAGCATACTTGGCTCCAAGGGGTAGGTTTATGAGGCTTAAGCCCCAAATGTTGTCAGCAAAGCCCCGAATCTCTTACTGATCATCACACATGGCATTTTTTATACTAATCCCAGATCATAGCTATGAAGGAATCAATGCGTATTCTGTGTGCACGTGTATTGTGTGTAAATGTGCAGCCTGATTGCAAACACAACATAAACGCTGTGATAGAAAGCAAGAGATAGAAGTGAAAATGTTTCAGAAAGCTGGGCGGTGGTCAGCGTTAGACGATTATGAGTCTTGTTGCTGTGATTTGGCCAAGAGACATTTTGGACTACATGTTGGACCCTGACCAGTAATTTGCTGTTTTTCATGATCTCAAGTTGTCCAACAGTTTTCTGAAGTGTTCCTGAGTCATTGTAGTAATCTCCTTTATTCAGTCATGTGTGTGGCAAAGTGTTGAACCTCTCTTCATTCTTGCTTGTGAACAACTGATTCTTTCCAGGATGAACCTTTCATACCCAATCATGATACTATCACCTGTTACCAATGAACCTGTTTACCTGTTTACCTCTTTTTGTTGCTTCTGTCCCACCTTGTTTGAAATGTGTTGCTGGCATGAAATTCAAAATAAGGCAGACATTTACAAAAATCAATGAATGAATCAAGGAAGTTGAAAGAATCAAATATATTCTCCTTGTTTAAATTAAGTCAAAAAAGATTAGTGAATTATCCTATTCTGTTTTATTATGCTTTACACAGTGTTCAACGCTTGGAGTCGGGGTTGCAGATGGCGCTCTCCACTGCCATCATGCCGACTTTTCCTTTTAATTTGTCACATTTGTACATCAAACAGCTTCATTTTTTTCTGCCTGTTGCCAAAAAAATGAACACTGTGCTGGTAATTAACAATAATGATTCAACGTGGGATAATTTCACAGCTGGTGAGGATTTTAGTCTTTTAGTGTGTTGATCCCAAAGCAAGACCTAAAGCAACTTAAAACAACTGAACTTTCTACATGTGACCTGAGTTGCATCTTGAACATATTTCATCTACTTAGAAAGATAATGTCAATATCCATATCCAACTAAATCTATACTCTAAATCTCTCCCTCACTTCAAACAAACTGTAATCCTTATCCTAACCTAAACCCACTGTTTCTAATTATTATCTTAATCTTGAATCTTTTTTTTGCTGTTTTAATTACAAGGATAACTTTCCCTTCGCACAGCTACTGAAATGCACGCACGCACGCGCACGCACGGTGCATGCTTTGAGGAGGGGGCGGGGCTGCAGGATAGACAGACATGTGAGCGCATCTCCTCCATCAGAGGGCGGGCTTGTCGCGTTGTGTGCGCAGCGTGTGGCTGCTGCTACTGCCGCTGCTGCTGCTGGTGCTGATGATGATGATGAAGATGAAGATGATGAGAGGAGGTACACAAACCTTCCAGCGGAGATCCAAAGCTGAGTAAAGCACAACAAAAGAACGACCCGAGACGAGCTGTCAAAGCCGCGAATGTGCTCGCCTTCATTGCCTTATCGCCACCTGCTTCCTGTGTGATGAGAGCAAAACACATGCAGGTGTGAGTGCAAAAGTGCGCACAGGTGAAGATGTCCAAATGGGAATGCGCAATGGGATGTGAGTTGCAGAAGACAGTGAGAAGTGAGGCTGACTGTTGAAGGGAGCTGGGGACTTGAGAAAGGCGTGTTGGACCCCGCCGGGATGTTGTGAAGCAGACGCGGACAGAGACGGAGCTCAGAGGGGATCCAGGCTGGACGCGCACCGGACGGATTATGGCTCTCGCAACGTTTTCTCTCAGCCTCATCACGCTGGTGCTCACAAACTTGCACCTGTCCAGAGCCAGCGACCGACATGCAGTGTACTGGAACAGCTCGAACCTCCTGTAAGTGGCTTCTCTGCAGCTCACTGTGTGTTGACGGCAAATGAACTTGTGCACCAGTTTGTTGATGCAGATATTCTTTTGTTTGCTGCGTTAAAAAATGAAATGCATGAAAAAAAATCAACAACAAGCATTTTAATTTTAAGTTTGATTTCTCAGTAAGACATAACACTATGAACCTGAATGTCTTTGTCTATAAAGGTTAAGGGCAAAGTCAAGATCTGTGCCATTAAATACCTGCTTCTTTTTGTCTCTAAAATAATGTTTGAGCCTTAAATGTCTTTTTCTTTTGTGCTCATTTAATCAGCTGGAGTACAGTAATGCATGTCCACTGGGAACCTGCTCCTTACAATGCTGCTTCTTTGCACCCTGCATGCAAAGTGGTTTCCATATAAATATTTGATTTCTACCCCACATTTAATCCATCCACAGCTGCACACAGTGTCTCGCTTAAGCAAGTTGTCTTTTCATTTACTTCTGCTCTCAGTTTTGTGTTTGTCCATCATCCTACCTGCCCCCCCCCCCATGCAGCACCTATACATCACTCACACACAGCTCAAACTTCCATACATCTGCTTGTGCGCTCCTTATCGACACAAATATATGTATTCACACACACACACACACACATCTGACCCTATATCCTTGGACTCCTGTTCCCCCTACAACAGTAAGGTTGCTTACCTCAGGTAAGCTTCCTCAGGCTCTCCTACCTCCCTCTACCTGTGAGCTATAAAGCCAGCTTGCTGTGGGGCAGAGATCGATGTGGATTCTACTGCCTTTGTCTTCTCATTAGCCAACAGTGAATCCATCTTTCTCACATTCTTTTATCTCCTCTCCTCACACAACCTCCCTCTTTGCCCCCCTCTTCCTCCTCTATCTGTGTTCCTCTTCTGTCCATTTGTATTCACCTCAGATGCGGGTCTATCGCCTCTCTCTATCTCATACTTGGTTATTTTCTTCCCTCTCTTATTTTTCTGCTGTGTCTCACCAGCCGGCTTGTCCCCCTCAATTCCCCCCCTTTTTTTTCTCCTGCATCTCATTACCGCCCCCCCATCTGCTCCTGGTCCCTGGTTCACCTCCCAGGCTCTCAGCTGAGGGTACACATACAGTAGATGATTAGAATTAGAAATTGTATGAAAGTTATTTGATTGCGCGCGGCTGTGGGATAATTCAAATATTTGAAGGTTTCCTCAAGTCAAACAGTGAGAAAACTGCTGTAAGTCCTGATGTAATCAGTGAAGGTGGTGCTGCAGCACTGCCACTTCCTCATTAATGTTAATGTGTGAATGGCAGAGTCACATTCAAAACTATTTTAGATTTATGACTGCAGTTAATCCCATCAGTGTGACATGAATAGAGAAGGGGTATATTAACTGAGACTTACTTGCATTTAAGCTCTGTAAAAGTGCTCCGCTTTTTGAGTGTCACAATCAGTATTAGTCCTATCTATCAATTTTAATTAGTCTTTTGGCGTGTGCTCCTTCCAAAATGATTTTCACAGCATGGGTATGGTTGCCTAGTGTAGTCATTCATTATGGTGTTAGCACATTTTGTGGCTTTAAATTGGCATTTATGTGTTGAAATGACAAATATGTGCTCATATTAATGAATTCAGAAAACTGTGTGTGAGAGGGAGGGAGGCGGAGAGAGAGGGACAAAGTGCAGGTGTGGGTCTACATGCCTGCGTGTGCAAAACCTCTCCTTTCTCCACAGTGAGATACAAATCTCTAAAATAATGCAAAAATTGACCTAGTTTGCAGGTAGCAGACAAACCCTTAGAGGCTATGGCAAGAATACTGATGGCCATCAAGCTTTAAAAGGCCTTAGGCTCGGGGCCACTTCTCCACCACTCTACCTACATGCATAGAGAACCAGCTGAAGGCCTCACTTGTTCAAAGCTACAGCTCCTACCTCACCCAGCTCCGCTTATAGAGACGAGCTCAGGAGGGAGCAGCAAGAAATGAAGGCAGCGACAGCGAGCCAGAGCCCAGAGGCCTTTAGGGCCAAACTCTGGTTGAGGCCTTAATGTTTTACCCTTGAGCGCAGCATTCGGCGCAGATGGTTACGGCACAGCTGCAAGAAATGGGATCACTTGGAAGCCAAGCTGTTTGAGCCAAAGCCATGAAAATGGCTTTTTATGATAACGCCCAGCGAGACACGTCTTGCTCTGGTGTATTGAAAGTCAAAAGGGGACTGTCACACAGTTGATACCGAGTAATACCGCGCTGTTTGATTCTTTGCAGCTTTTCCGAGGTAAACGACATCAGACGATTTATTACAGCTTTTTCCTCCGCCGCGGACGATTTGAAACGAGATGTCTCGATTATCATAACCCAAAAGAAATAGCTCAGAGTGCTTTGATTACCGCCCAAGTCCGTCACGATCGCACTATCCCCCATTAGAAAGTGTTGCTCTCAGCTTCCGCTCTCAGCAGTGTGCCTGGCCAACTCGTTACAGATGTCCCTGCTAATGGCTGACTGAGGCAGGAAAAAACACACACGCAGGCCATTAAATCATCTCGCATCTGAGGCCATCTGCCAATTAGAGGGGGGAGATGTGGAACATCTTGAGAGCACGCGGGAGCAGCGGTGCACTGCGGTAGCCTCGCCTGCCCACAAGCAGCGTCCCATGCTCCTGCCACGTCCTCCCATCAGGTGTTTGGCCTCATAGTTAGACAGGCCGCATCTCCATAATAGGGCACCCCATATCAGCATGATCAAAACAAGAGCGCAGCTTTCACGCACTCTGCCGCTGCTTCCCCAAGTCACACACTGTCTCTGTTAATGCTTATAACTTAGCAGGACACCAGAGTGAAAAGTCTTTGCACAGGCGTGGGAAGGAATAGCAGGGAATTGAGTTTGAAAATGTGCCACACGTTTCACTGCTAAATCGCCATTCCCCTGACTGCTCAACAAGATTAAAGTCTTCTTTTGCTGTTTGCGGCTGATCCTCAGTGAGTTACAGCTCTGCGCGTTTCATGCCACACGTTATGACCCTGATTTGGACCCAGAACGGTGTTTGTCAGGCACCTAGACCGCATGAAAAAAAAAAACAACCCGGTCCCCGGCACACCATATCTGGTGCTACAAAATAAATTATCACCTTGACAAATAGCTTCCCTGAGAGTTCGAGGTACAGAGGCTTGGTGATCAATGTTGAGTCGAGGTGCCGTCTTACTCAACAGCCTCATTAACCGCCAGGTCGGCCTGTGTGGGTGTGTGCAGACCCAGCTCCACTCGGAGGTGGTTCCCTGCAGGGCAGAGGAGAACCCTGACACCCTACAGGGAGAAGTTTTTAGATATTTAGCTGCTGTAAAGGAAATTGTTAGTGGGAATTGAAGAAAAGAGAGAGCAAGTGATGGAGAAGGTGACGGATGAGGAGAAATCTGAAAATAGATGGAGGGGAAGAGAAGGATGCAAAGTGTGAAGAATATTACTGTTGGGGAAGAGGTGGGCGTAATTGAGAGACTGTGGACGGAGAGCATGCTGGAAAGGTGGAAAGTCTGCAGTCTGTCAGGAGAAGAAGGCGAGGGAGAGATTGATTGAGTTGGCCACAAGTCAGGAAGGGTGAAAGAGAGCGCGGGCTTTACCGGATATGGAAGTGAGGTTATTTGGCTGAATGTGTTGTAGCTGCTGTTTTCTGAGGAGATGATACCCGCGGGAGTTGATCCGTGCTAATGTGGACACAGGCCGGGTCATTCATGTGGACCAGTGCTCAGAGACAATAGCGGCCGTCATTCACCTGCCCCTCTGCCCTGTGCAACACGGCGCAGGCGGAGCATACAGGAGACAAGTGGATTTGATACCTGATTACATGCACGTCCGTCCGCCTGCAGCTCCATCTCTGGGCTGTCTCGGCAATTTTGCATACAAATGCATCTTATTCACCGGCATTCAATTTATTCTTTCACTTTCATTGTGCCACACAAGTGCCTCAAACAGCATAAGATAGCATGTAGTTTTTACTCTGGTTGCAGTTGTTCAATGAGAATGTATGAATAACACTGATTGAAAAGTGCAAATTGACCTTTTATACGTTTTTGAATTAAACATGTCTCGCCTGTAATGAGGTATTCCTCTCTCCAACTATTCAAGTTGTTTGTGAACATTTGAATGCTTTATATTCTTTATCTCTCTTAGACATGAAGAAGATTAGCTTGATGAACAGCGCTTTTAAATGGGTAGTTAACTCGACATTATCACCTGCCTTCATTATGCTGTAGATCTGCAGTGGTGTCTCAAAGCTTATTGGTCTGCTGAGTGGTGTGCTGGCCATTTTTAGCTCACTGGAATCTGCTGTGAGTCACATAAATGGATGGAGAAACACTGAAAGGATGTTTAATGGTTTGCATGGATCCTAGAGTGGGTGTGTGGATCAATACATTTATATGGTATAGGAAGGTGAATGGACCTTGGCTGAACAAAAACACAACAAGGTTGCTTTCTGAGTAGCAATCAATCTGGATGCATCAGGTGATCAATGTCCAAATGCATTTTTAATTGGATTTCATGGTGTCAGTAAATTGCGATGAAATATTCTGAGCTCAGCTCGGGCATCTCAGATCAAGTCTTGCCTTGGAACAGCACGCTTGTGAATTGATTATTACGAGCCTGTCAGTCACTGCTTTGGCGTTCATACTCGATGGAGGCCTCAAAATGTGGCTACACTAAACAAGGCCTTGGTGTAGCAGCGTGCCACTTCAGAATAGACAAAGGTTAAAAAAACAAGGCTGAGCGCAGATGAAAGAAAAAGTCGCCTTTGAATAACTCTGAGGGCTAAACAAAATGCAACGTATTCCTCCATAAGAGGAGAATGAAAGAAAAAGATGTATTTGAATAGGTCTGTGTGACCTAAACAAACTTGTACATTATTCCTCCACAAGATAAAAATGAATGGTCTTTCATCAGAGCAGGCATTTAGATTCCACCTGCTTCACAGATTCAAAGGTTAGGTGAAAACATCAGCGTGTTTTTGCCAAACGTCTCACTGCTCATATGCTCAACATTTTATAGCAGTGGTTCTCAAAGTGCAGTGCAGTGGCAGACTTCAGGGGCGTTTAACCCCATGAATGTGACATTAAACACATGCATTCAAATCATCTGAAGTCTATTTCAAGAGCCTATATTTAATGCACTGCTCAAACTGCACCCCATAATAAGTGTCTGTCAGGTTATGAGTGACAACCTGTTGAAATCCACAGGCCGTATGGCAACTAGTGGCACCTGGAGAGTGTCACAGGAATTACATCAATGCTATTGCCATTAGCTTAAGTTAGAGATTTTGGTGGACAACTTGGCAGTTTAATGTTTAAGTGACATAGAAAAAAATCCACCATGGAAAAAACGCTGAATGTTTCTTATTTTGTTGGACCTTAATGGACAGAATAAATGATTTCAGTGCTCAGGGAATTTAATTATAAGACACCATAATGAGATCAATCACAGTTTCATGGGTTTTCCTGTGCAGTCCTCAGTCATATGGTGGCTCCCTAAATTGGCACTTCTTGGAACCCCTGCTTTAAAGCATGCTGAATAAAAGAAGAGATGTATCCCATAAGATTTGTTGTTTGTACTTGAGGTGCATTATTAAGAATTCTCCACACTAACAGTCAAACTTGTTGAAAAATAACTTCAAATAATTGCGGAGACTTTAAAAAGAGCACAAACACATTAATGTTCATTCAGGGCTGTTGCTCTTGGTAAACACTAATTTGATTCTACAGTGTAATGAACATGAGTTAAATTAAAAGGTGGGTAGGGATACAGATAAAACCTCAGGAGGAGGCACTTAATCAACGTGGAATTTAATAGATGTGAACCAAAGGAATAATGTGTGTCTCCCATCTTGGTGTTTCTACTCCTTTATCCTCTCTGATCCCTCAAGAGGTCTGAGGCTCCCCAAGCCTGCTCAGCTTCATTATTATAAGGAATTGGCAGGTTTGGTGGGCCATTATAGCCTGTTCGTGGGCTCTGATGGGAGAGTGCCACGGGACTCATCTAGAGCTACCACAGGTGAGGGGAAGTGCTACTTCCTTAGGAGGAGTCCAAAGAAAAACATAGTTAGGCCCTTCATCAAAAGCCATTAGCATTCTTTGCGCTCCAAGGTTATAAAACTGCACTTAACTGGCAGAGGGAACCCACAGGAGATAGTCCTGATCCCAGACAGGTAGAACCAATTTCAGACTCACTGATTTGAATGCAAATGCTTTCCACAAAGAGGGCTTTCCAACTTCCGAATGGTGGCTCCATAGTACATTACGCTGGGAGTCTGCACCGCAGTGCCCGCTACCCACTGGGAAATTACATTGCTGCTATGATGGAAATGCCTGCCATGTAGGAAAAAGATCAAAGCTCTTGATAGGTGGATGGTCACTGGCTGGAGTTTGATTATTTGGGAAATGGGCCTTGTTACGCTACATCGCCTGGAAAACGATATGGCAGCCACAGCAGTTGGTCAAAATAATTTGTTTTGTTATTGAAGCAGAAGGCCTCATCTGAGGTACGGCAATTGAGGTGGTATTTTGCACCGACCAGCGCCCTCAGAGTTATCAGTGTCCCTTCATAAAAAAGGCAACGAGTGAGGACACAGGTTTGTGCTCTGTCATATCTTGTTCTCTGTTCATTTCCTTCAGGTCTTGAGCCGTGACAGGTCTTCCCTCTAATGCTCTTGGGTGCTTAACAACAGCGGCGTTACGAGAAGTGGAAACTGTCCTCACAGCTTAGTGGATGATACGGCTCTAGTTTTCCTTTCATGTGAGGGCAAAATCGAATATGGGCAGCGTAATAATTAGGTATTCTGTTATAATTGAGATTTTTCATATTGAAGATGTAATTATATGAAGGTCTCAGACCCTTTGGCAGCCGTCATCTCTGTAATGAGAATATTTGAAGAAAATTGAAATCTCTCTCTAGTGCTCTGTGCATCCAGAATGACTAAAAGTAATTTGACCCTTCAGCAGCAGCAGCCGCCACCTCCGGCAGCTTAATGCATCCCTCTTATATTGTTAGAAGGAACATTTAAATCGGTACATCTTCAAGCGAAACTGTTCTATTACAAATATGATAGCAAAGTCTTTAGAGCTTGAAAGTGTGATGTAAGTGGATTGGACGGGAAGCTACCTACTGGCAAAAAAAAATGACTGTTATATTCTAGTGAGGAAGCTGGAGGCCTGTGCTGCTCAAATTTTTCAATTGCAGATATTTAAATACTCTGCCTGGCGAGGTAGCTACACAGAGTGATGGAATAAAACACTCTGTCGGAAAACGCTCGCCGTTGTTGTAAAATATACTGCAGGATCTGAACACACAAGCCAGGCTTATATGAGCCAGGATTGTCTGGGAGGAGGTCAAATGGCCCATTAGTACTTTTATAGGGGTCACTGCTCGCTCACAGGGGGACAATAAACAATATTGTGAAAGCTGCACAGCAAGAGAGCGCCACAAAAATGACATTAAAACGATAGGAGAATTTATATTACTCATAGCAGACATATATGACTGATTTTCTAATTAAGCTAAAGAAAAAAGTTTTTTTTGATGTGAGAAAGTCCTTTTATCAGGACTCAACTGTGGCCCTGAGAAACATTTTAAAGTAGTGTTTTACGGATAACTAATCAAAATTAATCTTTATCGAGAAAATCTGATCAGTGATGTGGTTTTGATTCAGTGATAATAGCCACTATTACTCAGACACCTAGGATACATTAAACCAGTCATTAATTCCCATCTGTTGATTAAAACTGAAGACTGTGGACAGCCCTAACTCTCCCCTGTGATGCTGAGCTGACCTTATGTATGTCTGGACTTATTTTAGGACAAAGGTCTGGATTTCTGGAGATTCTGATTCAGGTGACTAAAATATAAATGTGATGTATTTAAAGTAAGCTTGAATGATGTGTAGCTGCAACACAGAGGGCTGGAAAATGAAAGCGTTTATTAACTTATAGACTCTGTTGGCCTTGGTGAACAGTAATAACAATCACTGCTAACTTTTTAAATATAAAAACAATACATAGTGCGTTTCACTCCCAGCACTGGCTCGTGACGCTTGTTTACCACATACGAGTGAAGAGGTCATTTCGTGTTGTAGGTAACTCATGAAATAAAAGTTGATGCAGCTTATAAAATCTAAAAATGAGAAGCCTGCTAACAGCTTTGATTCTGCCCTTGATTTTACGAGGGACAATTGGGCGCGGGGACGTTGTCGTGACGGGACATTTTATGTTTCAAAGGGGTCATTGTCGCAATTGCCGCCTCAAACCCTGAATACTTAATACGTAGTCAGCAGATCAGAGTACGACTCTCCTTTCTTTCCCTTCCATGTTTCAATATCTTCAACCTCATCATTTAATCAGGTCTCGTGTTGGTCTGCATCAAAAATCTATTTGGAATTCATTTGCCGCCTTGATGTGTAAATTCAGTTATGGTTAATACATGAGCTACGGCACACGCATAATCATGTCTCTGTACTCACACACGTGCACTTTTTTTTTTTCCTGCCTGGTGTTCTCACCCATTGATTTATATGGACAATACGTGACTCATCTCGCACTCCTGGCATCCTCCATCAATGGGGGGGGGTGTTCCTTTCCCCAGCCTTCTCTCTCTGGATCAGTGTGTTGTGTTGGTAAGAGAAACGGCTCCACGGTGCAGTCTGTTATTTGCATTTGTTACAGCTGGAGGGGGGGTTGATATGAGGAGGTATGAGGACGGGTGGTGCCCTGCTTGTTATCACTACATTTTCAATGCTTGACTATTAATGACTAGATTATAGAGGGACTGTATGGCAGAGCTGATCGCCTACCTGTTCATCATAGTCCCTTGTTAAAAGTGTGCAAATTTACCTCTGGCTATGTACCAATCTGCTGCAGTGCTTTGTTTGTTAAGTAATTTATTTGGTTGGTTCAGCTGCCTTTTGGTAGCTTTGGGCTATGTACAGCAGGCATCTGTGTGTGGCGTTCTCATGACCATAACAGCCATATTTTTTTTGCATGACATGTACTGTGTGTGTACAGTGTGTGTCAGGTAACGGCTCACATCATGTTTTTTTTTTCTCCTGGTTGCAACCTTTGTGATGCTGTGTGGGACTATGCCTAGACCAGCGTAGTGTGTAAAACTGGGAGACAGACAGAGACGAGCCCAGATCCTCACCATGCTGTGTGTGGGTGTATAGAATATCAATGTCCTGCTGAGCTCTCTCGCTCTGTGTGTGTGTGTGTGCGTGGCTGCTATTAGGTGGCATTTAAGGTGTTTTCATGTCTCATTGTCTGTCTGGGTTATTTGTGAGTGTGTGTGCATGCATGCTTGTGTGATTGATTGCCGGCCAACGTAATGATTGCGTCTCCTCGTCTCGGTCCCCTCTCTGTCTCTTTTGGTCAGTCGCTCCCCGCGCTCCCTCTCCGTCCGTTGCATTTGCCTCGCAGAGCGGCAGCCCTCTCTGTCTTCCTGCCGTGTCGTTTGAAGTGTTTTCGCTCAGCCTTCTGTTCCTGCTCCGTTCTCACCTTGTGTGGAGTCAATGGGAAGTCCCCAAAGACCGCTTCGCTCAACCGCATTGCCGTGCGTGGGAGGAGAGTGGGCACAACCGCCCATTTACTTCCCTTTAATTTATTGCTCTATTGCTATTGAGAGAGTGAATCACATATATTGAATCATTATTTAGAAATCCTTTTGCTCGCTACACATGCACTTGTCTTTCTAGTACGGTGTAAGTACACATGAGAGAAGCTTCTTTTTCTCTGCAGTCTGCGTGTGTGTGTGTGTGTGTGTGTGTGTGCGCAAGTGTGTCTTTCACTATAGCATAAGATATACGTACAGTAAGAGATAGATGGTTATGATAAATAGACTTGCTTTTGCAGCACTTAAAGGGATTCTGTGCCACTTCCCAGGAGGAAGAGGAAGAGAAAGTGGTAGGCTAGATAAAGTTACGACAAAAAATAACCAAAAGGAAGAGGAAGAAAGTAAGGTTGGGGGAGGGAAGCTTAAAAAAAGGGAGATGGAAGAGGGAGATATAAGGCAGTGCAGAGATGTAAAGGCGGATGTGGAGTGGAAGTGGGGATAGGCGAGGTGGAGGGGGGGGAAGGGGTGGGTACGTGGAGGAGAGGAAGAGTCTGTATGGAGAATATTAATGGCGTGTCAGGAAGTGGAGTATCTTTAAAGACCTCAACCTTTCTTCTGGTGCTCATGCGTACTGTATCGGAACAAGCAGCTTGGAGGCACTGCTGCAAAAAAAAAAAACAGGAAAAAGAGCAGAATAGAGAACTGCATCAATGGCAGAATTTCACCCGCACACATTCATTACCAGGAGGAGTGTTTGCAGGAAACAAATTGTAATGGCCACAACAACTGGAAAGGAAATACAACTGAGAAAGCTAAGCACCCACAATATCACATTTGGTGGGTTTTTTTTACTCCTTTAGTTCAGCATTTAAGAGCATTTGTTTGGCTCGATAAAACATGTTTATTAGAGGTGACTTGTTTGTTTTTCTCTCATTATCAAAATCAGTTTGCCTGGAGGTAGAGATCTGGCCAGCAACACCTGCTCTGCTTGCAGATTTAGATACAGCGAACATCTCTATCTCTCTATCTATCTATCTATCTATCTATCTATCTATCTATCTATCTATTTATCTATCTATTTATCTATCTCTTTTCAATCTTTCTCATTCACTCTATGTATCTTTCTTTCTGTATTATACACACACACACACACACACACACACACTCAAATACACTCACCGATTTTTGAGTTGCAGCTGTGTCAGGCCTCTGAAATCCCTCCCAGCACCTGTCAACGACGGGATCTACAGCAAGAGGAAGAAGAGAGGGAGCTGCAGGTGTGTGTGTGTGTGTGTGTGTGCATGCATGAGAGGAAGGAAATCTAGAGGAAGGAGAAAGAGAGGGAGAGAAAGGGAAGTAATGCTCATTTACCACATGATGCAAGGAAGAAACACGCTGTCTTTCATGGAAGCCTGTGTCACAGGTGACAGTCAATGACAGGGCCAAGAACGGGCCGTCAGAGAGGCAGGAACCACAGAGAGGAGGAAGCACAGGAAATGAATATGGTATTCCTCATATGGAAAATGACAGAGAGATGCAAGGGGAGTATAGGCATACAGTATGGTGGCACGGGGAACAACAGCTGAGCACATTAACAGCTTAATGATGTCATGAAGATCATAACATATATCGCCTGAGGTCGTTGTTTATGATAGGAAAAGCAAGTGTGACAGACAGAGACTGCAGAAGATGGATTCCTCATGTGGAAATTGGTCTAATACCAGGAGGTTTATTCCCTGGGAGCCCCGACTGCCGTTAAGAACATTGCGGGTCGTGATTGAAAAAAGAGCGAGACGGTGGATAATCAAATTCACATCTCTGGGGGTTATTTTTTTCATTTGATCTGGAGTAATGTAAATTGGAACATCAAGCTCTCTCGTTCTGCTTTCTGTCAACATACATAACTCCTGTCTGCTGACAGAAAGTTTACTCAAGGCATTGTCATGATTTCCTTATATTTCTAAGAACTTCTGACTTGGCATTTGCAATTCATATAACAGGTTGTAATCCCTAATTAGCAGGCTTTAATTTCCCTAACGGGAATGAACTTTTGGTCAAATTAGAGGTTCCATTAAGTTTTGATTCTAACCTCCAGCGCCTGCTGTATAGGGGTAAATTAGTGCCAAGGAAACCATATCTCTAGCTAATGTGCAGTGCCAGGAAGATAACAGCAGTTTCAAAAATGCCAGGGACATTAGCATTCCTGCATCGTGCTGTGTGTGCGAGGTCTCTGTTTTTAAATCTATAAAAAAAAATAAATTGCTGTTCGTCAGCAAAAACCCAGCTTTTCCTCCCCCCTCCCCCTCTGCCTCCTCTTCATTAGACAGTTCATCAGCAATCTATCATCATATGTATTATTTATGAGCAGAGCCCGGTTCATTCTAAACACACAGCACAGGTTTCTTTAGTTATTTAGGTTTCAGTTATATTTTCAAACTAGTGTCAGACCCATTGTATATAAATATAGAGAGAGCCGTCTCTCTCTATATTAGATAGAGAGGGAGAGAGCACTCTAAGCTTCAGAAAATGATGCTTTTCTGCTTAATGAGGACTCATTCCCTCCCGGTGTTGCCACCTCCGCCCGAGCAGAGAGCCAGAGTTTGCTGCGCTGCCAGCCCCTGCTCAGTGCCCTGTATGCAAATACCCATTTTTCAATCAACCTCGTGGTTCATTCTGAGATGTTCGATATAGCTCTGGCCTTCTGCAAGGTAATTTACCCAGAATTCCTTTGACCTCCAAGGTCAGCTGCTGGAATGACACCTTTAATCACTAACCTCCACTCGGTGTTTGTGGCCTCTGAAGAGATGCAGGAGGTCACAAAAAGTAAACTGGCCGCGAGGTACTGGTGGTGCTGTAATGACACTGACTGAGGCATGTTAGCACCACTGAATGCTGGGTAATAATGAAACATTAGGTGCCAGAATTTGCTACTTATTAAATAGGTAATTTTGCATGATAATAACACAAGCCCTGACCCTAAAGTTGTTGTTGACTGACTCATGAAGCAGCTTCTCTCGGCAGGCACGAAAAACTCAACCAGGTGTCACTGAAACAATTTCAGGTCAGGCAACATTTCACTGAAAGCAAGTAAGAGCACACATTGTAATATTTATAACAAGGTTACAACTGCAGCAGCACTAATGAGGCAATTAAAAGTGTTAAAAGGGAGCCAACTTAAATAATGTAACACGAAATTGTTGTGTAACGTGAGGGTTTGGGTTTGTGCTGTTTGGATCACTGTTAATGAGAAGAAGCAGGAGGATGGAGACGGATAACTTTCTTAAGCAGCTCCGCTTTCCTCCACACTTGAGCTGCGTTCCAAATCACAAACTTTTTCTTTTTACTTTATTATGTTCTGCTGCTGACCTTACAAAGTACATACTGTTGCATGCAGTATTAATACAACTGAGCACCATTGCACCTTGAACTTTGACCCCCTTGCTCATACATCCGTTGCAGTCATGCCTCTGTCAATGTGTATTAGTATTATGTGTATTATGGGTCTTGGTTTTGGGATACGTTGTCTTTATCATTCAAGCCTTTAGTGTCTGAAGTAAAAGCCCAAAATTTAATTAATGTGACTCTCACGATTGCCACATGACCTTCCCAGCTCTCTCGCAACATCTCATTCAGTCTTTAAGTCTTTGATGTGAGATGAGAGTGTGAATGACCCACAAAAGTTAAAATCCCTAACACTCTTCCCATCAGTCATTACAACCAATGAAGCCTAATTTGAAGCACATATGACTAGAGGGCTGCAAATGTCATTTGAATCCCAATTTTCACTTGGATTTTTGTATTATTACCATTTTTGTTAGATTGTTAGATTGTCTACCACTGATGTTGTCTTGCGATAGAGTAAAAATATGTGACAGTGAGCCCCTGAAAGAGAGATACTTCACCCTTTTTCAGTACTTACCATCTAGGTGCCCTTGAGCAAGGCAATAAACCTTTAATTGCACAGCTAAGGCTGTTTGATGGCAAAGGGTACAGCACTGGTTTTACTGTGTGTGTAACCTTCCTCCCTTGTGATTTTAGGCCACTGCTGTAAAAATGATAGTGTTACCAAAGAGTTTAAAAAAACTAAAGTGTTTCATGA
This sequence comes from Centropyge bicolor, assembly GCA_037975185.1. NCBI lineage: Eukaryota > Metazoa > Chordata > Actinopteri > Pomacanthidae > Centropyge > Centropyge bicolor. The sequence goes on from JBBMOC010000005.1 coordinate 11,103,919, forward strand.
AAGTGTTATGGAGAAATTACTCCTGATCACACTCCATTCTTCCCTTCCACATCAACATCCAGTTACAACCCCTGAGCAGTTCATGTAGCATCGGTCTCTGCAGTAACCTCAGACTTAAACACACAAACCCCAAACGCCAGATCTTTCTTCCATAAGCCCTGCGATTTATACCAAGATACACCGTAAATCCGCTTGAAGAGTCTTTACATCCTCCGTCCACGCCGGCAGACACATGCGTACGCACACAGCATGTTTCGACTCAGCTAAAGATTCTTAATCGAGGCGTAATTGTGAAGTTGCATTGATGATCTAGAAATTATGCAAATGTGCTTCTTCCACCCTTTTTTTTTTCTTCTCCCAATACATGTAGAGTAATCATGACAGATTGATTAAAGTTTTGATTGGGGAGAGTTTTTGAATGCTGTTGAGTTATCACTGATGTGCTTTTATAAAACAGCTAATCAACCCAAAAAGTCTTTGTAGGACCTGAATAACATAATGTCTAACTAATCAAGCAAGACGGGGCTGCACACACACACACATACACACGCATTGACTGAAAAGCCGGTAACTCTCATTCCTCTCTGTAAAGCCCTGCAGGTGTGGTCCACTCCTCCTGCGCTGGCTATTAGCACAGCCTATCATTGGTATTCATTTCCCGCTCCTAATTCCCCCACAGTATTTTTTTTCCCCCTCTCACTTGACAGAGGACCGTGGGTTAAACGCCGGGGGGAGTGCTCCATCACGACTAGATCTGATCCAATTAAATACAGATTTAATCAGCCCCGCAGTCGGCGAGTGAATACACAATCTGATCAGGCCGGTGGTAACTGGAGGCCCAGCAGCGTGGGCGCTGGTTTCCATCCACGGGCCGGAGGATTGGCTTAGTGAGCGAGGAGACACTTTGATCCTATCTGACCTGTCAATTGAGCACATCCACACGTCTGCGGACAGGTTTGCTTCTCGCTTTTAATTCGCCGACGGCGTGTTGAAGCTGTTCCCGTCCACAAATCCTTGCTCTGATGACCCCTTAACCCACTGATTTAGTGTTGTGAGATGCTGAGGCGGCGACAGAGGCTCCTGTGGAAAATCGGCAAGATTTACTGTTGATGCAAACAGAAAATTAATTAATGATTTAGGGAGTGGATTATATCTGTGGCAGGCGGGAACAATCTGGAGGAGGTTAATCTTTGGTTTACCGGCCTGTCGACCAGTGGCCGTGTAGAAAGCTGCAAGAAAACAACTCCCCGTGCCAGAGAAGGAAGATTTTTCCCTCCTTCCTCCCAAATGGCTGCAGCTGCTGATTGTTGAAACCTTTTACTCTGCAGAGGAAGCAGTCCTGTGATATGAAGTACAGCTCCCCAGTGCCCCATCAAAGTCCACTGTAACTGCTGTGTCACCTTCAGAGTTCTAAGGGAGGATTGTACATGGGGAGCTGCTGCAGAGCCTACTAATGAGAAGTCACTGGGAAATGGGTTGCTTTTTAACATAGCCCGATGTCCGGGGTCATTTCAGTTACGACCTGAGACTTAATTACAAATGCCGCCATTTAGTGCGTGGTGGTTTGTGCGTATGGGCGCGCGCGAGTCCGTCACCAGACATTGTTGTGAAAAATACCGATTCTGGCTGTCACTCAAATTCCTCACTGTAAATAAGTAACGGCTGCCTCAGTTAGCCTCATCCCACACAATGCAAACATAACACACCACGGCATTAAGTGCACTGTTTAGTGTCTGAACCAAATCCAACCTGGCAAGCGCGTCGCTGTGGCTGGCAAAGTTAACAAGCTGGGGGTTTGTTCCTCATCCAGCATGCCAGTCATTTATGTTAATGCAAACAAGTTCCCTCACTGTCTGTCTCTTTAATGTTTGCAGTGATGAATTATGGGCTATCAGATTGTAGCCTCATATCCTGGGTGTCATTGACATTCAAGGCATTCTTGCAACCTTTATTGAAAAACCACAGAGGATAGATGCCGTGGTTTCTTTGCATTATTCAGAAAAGCTTATCTCAGCTTATTGTATGGAAAAACCTGCAATTAATGCAAAAATGACTTGAAGAGATTTCACAGTGTTTCCAAATGGAAGGTCTAAAGAGGTATAATTGGTTAATTGCGCTGTGAAATGATTCCAATTTTTACTGTGAGCGTTTCAGCCACATGGTGCCCCTGGGATGGACATCTTTCTCTCTCCCTCCACCTCAGATCAGTAGTCTTTAATTGCCTCTTGTGTTTGGAGGAAGACTCACCTCACTTGTTATTTCCAGGTGTAAATGAGATGAGGAGAGAAAGGTTACCCTGGGCCCCAAAAGACTCTGCAGTCCTTCAGGGTGGTCTCGGCTCACCCCTGCCGTAGTCTGATATCTCAAACATAGCTGTGTTTGAAGTGCTCGGTTGGGTGCCTCCGCTTTCTGCACTCGGGCGAGAGTCGTGGTGCTTGTTCAACTCTGGCAGCCCCTCTGTAAGTTCCTTCTTTTGTATTTGCATACCGAACAAACAGGAAATTGTGTTCATTTGTATGCAAATGTGTTTGTCCCCAAGGCTGGGATTTTGAATTAAAAGTTTTACCGTCCCATTAATTCCAAATTACACACAGGCACTGACATGGGCTCCTCCGCCCGGCAGGGGGGTATCCGACTTGCCATTCGAACGCATCTCTGTCAGTTTAAGCTGTTTAGTTTGCCATCTGCGAAACGGAGTCGGAATTTGGATTTAATCTGGTTCACTGATTTGCAGATTGATCGTCTGCACCACGTTGCAATCTCCTCTTAATTATCTCACGAAAATATGCAAAGATTTCGGCGTGATTGATATTCGAGGATACTACGAGCGACAGACGGGAGGAGGCCTTGGAGTGGTTGACTGACATGTTGGGAGGAACGCGGTGAATGAGAGGGAGTGGTGAAGGCTGTCCACCAATGCCGATGTAACACACCTCATCAGCCCTGCTCATTAAAATACATGTACAACCTTATGAAAAATGCATGACCCCATCAATGACGTGTGGCATGTATGGCCTGATGCTGACAGTCAAGGTAATATGAAAAATTAGCACCTACACGTCTTCTCAAAAGGGATTTTTGTCTTTGTCATAATGTTGCCGATCAAGCACTAACATCGTATTAATTCAGCTGTTCAAGGTATCGATTGTTGTTGTTGAGTAGATATGTAATAGACAGCGACAATTCTGCCTTTTAAAGCATGTTTATTTTAAGTAAATAAATGAAAAAAGGTTGCAGCTTATCCTGTATTTTTGCAATTTGAGACTCCTCAAGTGTAGCCGAAGCAGCTAGTGGCACTCAAAATAACGAATGAGAAAGTCTGCGTGCAAGAAAAGATTAATTAATCAGAGAGACCAATGGATCGATGGATGTTCTGATCTAAATTATGCCTTTTTCAGCCTTCCTGTTTTCACCAGGGCCAAGTTTGAGAGGGAAAAAAAATCTATCAGTGTAACATGGTTCCAGCTTTTTATCAGGTTTTTTTATTGTTTCAGCCTGGACCTTTATGGAAATACCATAACAAAGGAGTAATAAAGGCATTTTACCGCTCGTATTACTGGGCTGTTCTTACCGTATAAAACGATAGGCCTGCTGTCACTGCGCTGATGCTCTTTTGTTCTTATGTTCTTTGGTTTTACTGCTTACGGTTATTCATTATTTATTATGATTCGTCCATAAATGGTTCAAGACTAGTACTTTTCTGCTTGTACTTCTACTTTGAATGCATTGAAAAATATTTGCAAAACAAATTCAGAAAAGATCTAACCTGGTTTTCACAAAGGTGTTGCACCTGCTGGATAAACATCACCATCTATGAATGTGTAAAAATGATTAATTTTTGCACGCAGAGAAACACGCGCACACACACATACACAAACACACACACATACACAGCGCTGTTCACAAATTAATAATGCATGGAGCACATCTTGTACACATGCAGAGTTTTGGCAGGCATCTGATGTCTCTGTGTGATGAGCCAAGGGGGACACATCATTTTTGACTCTCCAGTCAGAGTGATGGTGGCTGAGTGCTCAGTTGCCAGGTTTCGCTAATGAAAGGGGGAATTTGGCTTTGTGTCTTTTCAAAGACTTTAAAATGGGTTCTGTTCTTTGGAGGTGGTGGAGTCTCTAACCTGGAAGGAGCCGGTGCCTGACAGGCTAAAATAATGACTTTGACAACGAGACAGACTTACAATCAGCAATGTCAGCTCAAAGGGGAATTTTCCTATTTGCTAAAAAACACACAGAAATAGACATAGCTTAGACTACTGGGCTTTAGAAAGACAGGCAACATGACTAGATTGGAAAATATTTTATCAGTAATTTACCTAAATCTATTCCTTGATTTTTTATTATTATTGTTATTTTTGTCTCATTGAGGGCTGCAGAATATGAATGCTTCTGACAACATTGTTATCTACAAAATCTATTTCTGTTGTCCTAAGAGAGAAAGAGGAAACTGCCTTTAAAAAAAACTAAAGCAATAAACCGTATATTGAATGGAACACAATAGACATACAACTTCCATTCTGTGAATAACAATCTCCCTGTATTGATTTGGAGTGCATAAGTGCTGCTAACACCAAATTTAGCTATTTTAGCTCTACTTTATCTCAATAATAAAACAATATTCAGAACATCTATTCCCAACGAAATTGGTTTGCACATTTCATGCAGTTGTTTATTATTTGTTACTGGAAAAATCAATTTGAAATTTACCAAGAACAGATGGAATCGGGATTGTTTTGCACCTGAACAAAAGCATTTTTCAACACTCGCAGAAAACACCAGGCGGATTTCTGTTTTCATTAGCAGACCTGGCAGCCACACTCCTTGCTCTGCTTTGCTCACATCACTCTGATTGCGAAAAAGGATGTAAAATCCCTCGTCGCTGTTTGTTGTCATGTCAGACATTTTCCTGAAGTCTTCATGTATGAAATATGTCATGTGGAAAATTTCAATGGAAGCTGCAGGGAGATGCTGCATGTATGAAATCCTTTCAGTATTATTTTTGACTTTCTAATCTTAATTTTCTTAATTTTAAAGTCTTTTAATGATTTATTTCCCTTGCGTCTGAATGGGTCCATATCAACAAGCCTGTCTTCTTCATTATTTTTAGATGTGACTTAAAATATAGATTGGTTTTTACGTGCTTCACACGCTTCGAAATGCTCAGACAGGTTGCAGAGAAAAAGGTCTTTAAACATTCGTGCATCCTTTATTATGATACATATTTGAGTCTGTATCCTGGTAGACATTTATTTTAGTAACAAGTGCGAGTCTTGAATATATATGCGTTGGATTTGGATTCAGATAACTGGATGAATATTGAATGTAGATATGATTGCTGATTGATGTTGCATGCCGTCTCGTCCTTTCTCACTATTTCACAGGGCCTGCTGCCTTTGTACCTTGTGTGATAGAACGCACTGCTTTGTAATGAGAGTTGTTGATATGTTTCTGCACCAGTGCCACCGAAGCAAATTAGAGCCTGTTTATTGTACTTAGTGGACAAGGTGATTCTGAGAGTGTGAGAGAGAAAAGTAGAGTGTTTCCGGACGAGCTTACAGGCTACGTACTAAACTACTAATCATCGAGTCCTAATGCAAAACAATGATGTAGCTATTTCTGTTTTTCACGTATTTTAGAATAAAAAGACGCTATTTTTTAATATAGAATAAATCCATCCTACATCCCTGGTGTTGGCAGTGACACACGTATAAGCAAATGCATGCAGAAAATAAGAAGCAGCTTTAATCAATCACAAGACAGAGCGAGTGACAGCTGATTAATATTCGTCAGAGGAGAAACCTCGACCGTGCTTCAGAATCCATCGGTAACTATTGAATCCGTTGACTGCCTGTGTGCCTCTCTGCTGTTTCAATTCGCTCACTATTGTTCTGTCCTTGAATGAACTGTCACAGAGCACAATATAGCTGGTCGTGTACGTTTCCCGAGATGGAGAAGGCTGTCACAATTGCCACAAGTCATTACAAGTCATTCTCTCGTGAGTGAGGCGGCGACTTGGAACAAGGATTTGGACCAGAGGAAAGTCTGTAGGAAAATAGTGGGTAAAAGAGGACGTGGGGTTAAAAGAAGTGGCAGAAGAACGTGGCACAAGATGTACCAGCACCATTATCACAGCCCCCAACTTGGACACCCTATCCACCTGTTATTAGCGCTGAATTGGGGGAATTGAATTAGACTGACTTGTCTTTAAAGCCTCCTAGAATCTAGCTGCCAAAGCCTTTTTGCCTTTCTGCCCGAGAGCCAGCGAGGGTCAGCGGGAGCGCGTGAGTGGGCAACGGCGGGCAGTCACAGCCACTCAGAGACGCCCTGGAGGGGGGAGAGGAGAGAGCCGACCACAGCTTGGCAGCTCGACTGGAGTCTGATAAGCTTTAATGGCACCGCCACAATGATTCACACCATGTGAGACACACACACACACAGTGGCACACGTACACACAGAGAAACACACACGCACCTCTAGCAGGCTTGTGAGGAATGATTTCTGGACCCTGGATAAATTTGCAGTTGCAGGGAGTCTCTATTTACCAGTAATTGCATTTCTCTGCCCTCTTTCAGCCCTGCCTTCAAAAATGTTCTGTGCCTCAGGAAGTTGAAGGTGGCTGGGGAAAAAGCAACAGAACATGTTGTCGGCCTCACACGGTGCTCTGCCACAAGTTGACAGCTTATAGGCCAATCTGTACCATACATGAATACAAGCTGTGTACAGTGCGTAACCTGCCAGACAGACATGTTGCGTCATCTGCATTTCCCGAAAATCCGCTCAACCGAATACGAATTTAACCGCAGCGCGTGTGCGTCTACTCGCTATACAATGACTTAATTGATCCATTTACTCGCCATCACAGACGCAGCAGAACCACAGCCCAGCAAATGAAGATGTTCAAACACAACATCTGTATTCGCCGCAGCTGTCTGTTGGTGTAAATTATGATAAACGGTCTGGGTGTTTGGTTAATTTTTCATGGTGGAAAGGGGCTCACGCTTGCCTGTTGCCATCGAGGCAATTAAGACAATTATGTTTATATTGGACGATTCAGAAGTGCACAACTTGCCTCTAATGCCAACGTTCAGCGCCAGCACAAGAAGGATGGATACGAGATAGATTTAAGTGCTGTTAGGGTGGATGGATGCACAGCGCAGCCAACTTTCATGCTGGAGATTGAAGTTTACATCCTGTCACAGACCAACAATTGATGTTCACAATCTCTCCCTAACCTTGAACGGGTGTTCCAGTGATATATAATAGTTGAGAGACAGGTGAAAGAAAGATTTAAAACAGTCAAAATCAAGGCTGCAGAGGCAAAAACACTAGAGCCTACATTTTGCGTACTTTTACCACATAAACACCAACGTCCAACTGACAAAATTTAAATGAAGTATTTATTTATAGAGCATCCGCTGTGTGACATTGTCATATAGCAAAGTACTTCCTGCTCCCGTTTGTATTCCTGCACTTCCTGAAAATTGCCACCAAATTATGTTTTTATTTCTATCTGTCAGTGTGGTTTTACAACCCCGGTGACATCGTCAGGGTTATTTTCTCAGACTTAACAAACGTCCCAGCGGAAGATATTATACAAATGTTTTTTTGCAGGCTAATAAAACATTATGCCAACCATGACCAGCAAACTGATGTGCACGTGTGAAAATGGTGCAGTGCTCCTACGACTGTAATTGCCACTCACACACCAAATTTGGTGGAAGACAGGGCCGGCCATTAATCATAAGAGTTGTCGGCTTGATCCCCAGCTCCTCCTGTCTATGTGTTGAAGTGTCCTTGAGCAGGATACTGAACCCAAAAATTACCTAAAATGCGATGAGTTCCTTTTGACAAAAGCATGTAAACAATCAGTTATTAAATTATTTGATAGTGTAATTCTGCCGTATGAGTCGTCATATGATTAATTTCCTGTCTGGCAATAAGGTTAAGTAAAACAACAATACAGAGAGACATGCACCAGCTGTGACAGTATGTATCCTTATTGAGCGTCTCGTAAGTGATCAAAGGGATTGTGTATGGAAAGGATTTGGAAATGGTTGCATATGAAGATGTATGCTCATACTGGAAAAAGCAGTAGAAGAAATAAGGGTTGCAAACATGACTGATGGAGTGGAGTAGCACGACCAAGTAGTGCCTCCACTTAATCTACACACTGCTAAGTTGGAGACACACAGGGGAACACCACATGGACAAGAAAAAAAAATCAATAGCCCGAAACAGTTACTTGAATAAAACACCAAACTCTGTCCAGCTCACTGCAGTTTTTGAAGTTTCACCCTCCCAAAGTCTAAGAAAAGATCTGTTCCTTGTTAGTAGGAAGTCACTACAATGCAATAATGCACTTAGCGGCTTTGTCTGTGGAGAGTGACTGTCTGTGCAGGCTGCTAGCGAGTGGAACAGATTGCAGTATTGCATATGACTCAAAATGTCCATCTGCCCCCATTATGTGGGCAGTGTCCCCGCCTCCCCCTCTTTTTTCTTTTTTTCTTTTTTTGCTGCTTTCAGCATTATGCTTAAAGTGTGTCTCTCTACTTCTGGGAGTTCTGTTTTTTTGCAGGGGGAGGTACTTAAATGCACACACACACATGCAGGCAGCCTCGGTACAACAGGTAATTATTCGCAAAGAATGGAGCAAGTGCGTGGGGTGCAAATTGCATTGTGGGATGGCTCTGCAGGACAGAGAGATGTCAATTGAAGAGGCTGCCATTTTTATGTACAGCTCATCCATTGTTCTCAGCGGTGAATTGCACGGGGCAGTGTCACTGTATTTACATGTACCTCTTAGGACGTGGGTGTATTTGTTTGTCTCTGTCAGAGAGGATGATTTGCCCCTTGCTGGAGAATACTAGCTGTGCACAAACTGCCGGTAAATGGGAACATGAGTTTTGCAATAATTCTGAGACCCCTCTTGAGAGCGACACCGAGGCGTGCAGAAAGCCTGTCGCCACCTGTCGTAACCCTCAAAACAGCAGGTAGGGCAGGAAAAAAAAACCCCACCTGCCTGTCAAAACTCTTTTCTCTCTCTAATTGTTCTACGCACATTCACAGGATTACTGGCTTAATTCTGCTTTATAATCACTGCTCATTGTTCCCACTTACTGTTTCCTTGCTCAATTTGTTTGTTTGTGTTCACACTTTGGCAACACAAATGTTCTTTTGTCATGCCAACCAAGCGATTTGTGTGCAAGGCAATTGAATTTAATTGAATTTAAGGAGAGAATAGAGGAAGAGCAGGAGCGGGAGAACGGGATGGGGGAAATGAAGAAGCACCTGCAGACTTGGGAAACGCATAAAGCAAAGCAGGGGATGCAAAATTAAGACTGTTTTTGTCATTCTTTGAGGCTACATAGAAAGTGTTTTAACCAACATACAGACAGAAAATGACGGATTATTCATTTAAAAAGGACACAATTACCATATTAATTAGGCCGGCTTTTAATTCATGAATCGGCCTGCTGTATGTGGGGCCCATTCATGTGGAGGTACAATACTGTGAGAACAAAGCAGCCCTATCACTTCTGCTGCCCATGCTTGTGCTTTAAGAGATGTGTTTGATAATCCCAGGTCGATGCTATACATTTACTGTATCTATTGAGATAAAGCTTCAGGATCCAGTAATCCTCCATCTCCCATTCAGCTTCTACGGCTGAGATTAGGTTACAGTATTTTCCAGTTCCAAACAGAAGATGTATTACTTATTTTTCCAGCCAAAAACATTTAATTACTTGATATATTACAGTGGGATAAAAGGAATTTACAACTGTCTGATTAATAAAATATTCAACGCCACTAACTTGTGATAAAAGGGATACGACTGCTGCTGTAGTGATAAAAGGATATCACTACTATTAGAGCTATTAATGCTACTAGAAGCAAGATTTACTGAATGATATAAAAAAAAGAACAGTCTAGTTTAATTTCCAAGAATCCAGTATTAACAGCACAGGTTATCCCCTGCTGTTTGTTTCATAGAGATTTTGTACCTGTTTCGTGAAGTGTGACGTCCTCGGCTGGAACGTGTCCAGCTCGCTCTCCGCTGTGGAGTTGGGTGCTTCAGGTTCCTTTTGCCCAGCACGTAGCGATGCCCAGGGGCAGCGAGAGAGGAGACTGATCGAACTGGTTTTACACTGGGGTTGTCAGAGGTCTCCTAACTTCCCCACAAATCAATATGGGCCTCAAACTGCAGCCAACCGGCTGAAACTGGCTGCAATTTCCTCCCAACTCAGGCGTTGTCCGCGTTTCTCATCAGTAATGACTGAGCGGTTTGAATTGAGCCAAACGCCCATGTGGGCCAGAGAACACTGACTCATGTTGTTCACACACATTAATAATGCATTATAGCATGTAACACAGGGTAATTAACTCTGCTGCTAAATACAAGCTCAGTCCAAAGTGCCATTCTGCCAGGATGCTGTTTGCTGAGAGTGAGAAAGCGTAGGGTGATGACTAAGCCATCCATCTTTGTTGTGAATGATTATAGGCTTTACACTTCTTCTTTTTTTTGTTTGCTTTGCATTTTGTTTCTTCATTATGTCAAGGAGAAGTGCTACAATTAGAAATTAATCAGCTGCTCAGTTTTGAGCCAAACAGAACTTTCTTTATTCCTTGAGTACAATAGTCTAAATTACAGTCTGTGTTTACTACAGCGACACCTCCTCTATGCATCAATTAAAAATGTGCCAAAAGAATACCTGATTTTCAATACTGATATTACAGTAATACCAGGTTTGAACTTGATAGATGAGCTAAAATAGTTGATTAGTAAAGTGACAGAAAAGTAATCAGCAACTATTTTGATAACTGAATTTGATAGAAAATATTATCAGATTCCAACTCCTAAAATGCTGCTTTTCTTTATCTTGAAATTAAAATGAATATCTCAGCCTTTGGACTATTGGTTAGACAAAACAAGCAATGTGTAGAAAAAGCAATCAAGAGATTTATCAATGATTACAAAAAAACTGATTAGTTGCAGCCCTGTGTGAAAGTTTATTCTCAACCTTTTGAATGGTAGTTTAACTCGAACTTTGTTGACTAGGTTTTCCTGGCTCTGCCCAGAACCCCGTCTGCTTTCTACTTCGCCAAGATGCTCTTTTCCTTATCTCAAATTATAGAGTATAAAGGTTTTCGTAAACAATAATTTGTCTTTCATTTACAAATATGCCAAATTTCTTAAATGCGTCAGGTTCATGTTGTTTTGACACAAGCAGCCGTCCAAGAACTCTGCCTGAAAGAAATACAAGGTAAAATAAGCAGAGTTTACAGGGAATGTCTGATCAAACTATAAATAAGCTGACAAGCATTTGATGTTAACTTTCATAACTTGACTGCCTTTGATACTCAACGCTGCAAAAAACATTTCAGGCCATATACTTAAAAAGTATTTGGTTTGATCTGCGGCTCTGCCTCTGTCCCATAGTGAGTGAATTACTTTACTTTTAGTGTTGTTACCTTGAAGTGAATGTGAAATCCTGTCTCTTTCGCTCTCCCCTGCTGCTTTTAAGTTCAGACAATCCACGTTACATTGGCTGCGCATTACAGATAGACTGATTCTGATTGTGATTTGCATTCTGCCAGCCCTAATTTAACCAATGTAACAATCTAATTGATCACTTAAGTATAATTGGAATCACTCGAAGCTTTATGCTCCAATCCATGTTGGCCATGCTTCAGTCCCCTTCAACATTGCTTTTTTTTCCACCCTCCTTCCTCTCTCTCTTTCCTCTCTCTCTCTCTATCCCCAGTGGTTCTGGTCCACTGCTCTCCCTCCATCTCCCTTGCTCTTTATTGACTGTTGAGTGTAAGGCTGTGTTAAACCAGCATCGATGTAATAGTGGGCATTAGCCCTTTGAACTGCCCTTAATCTAACTGTAATAAACTCGCATTTATTTTGCTGCCTTTTTCCCCATACACATATACACAGACTTATAAATATTTGTGGATAGATATTGAGAGTGTGTGAGGAAAGAGCTGGTCCCTGTATAAATGGCCATTGTTATGGGGATAGCACACCCAGTGCAAAGCCTGTCAAAAGCTCTTCTGCGGTGCGCTGTACTAGAGCCGTGCTTGAGACTTGCCTTTAATTGGAATGTAATTGGAGAAGCACCATTGATCATGAATCACATTCAGCTCCGGCTCCCTCCTCCCTGAACTCAGGGCTGCTCCGTTTTCCACTGACTGACTTTCTCTCTCTTTCTATCCCCCCTCCTGTACACCTCCTCCTCCTCCTCCTCCTCCCGTAAGGAGACCGTCAGTCATGTGCAGTGGAGCGACACAGAGGAACAAGGCCCCCTACTGGGTCCAGAGTGTGTGGGTCAATGTGTGTCTGGGGCACAAACCACAAGAAACAGGAAAAAGGGAGGAGAGAGGGGGGGGGGGTGATAAAGGGAGAGAAGAGAGGAGATTAAGAGAAAAAGAGGGTGGGAGCGATGAGATGGAGCGCAGGAGTGGAATCATTTGTAATAGCCTGCGCGCTCTGTTGCGCCATTTCATCCAGCATTTAGTTAAGCGAGATTTGTTTTGTTTTGCCTTTGTTGTTGGGAATGCTCGGAGAAGTCAATTTGTTGGCTCATTTGTCAAACGCTGGACTGCGTCAGTGGCATCTCAGCGGTGTCATGGAGCGGAGAAAAGCTCTCTCACTCAGCTGGAGTGTAGATGGGAACCGGGCTTGTGGAGATTGCCTGTGTACCATTTTAAATGTGGACTGGAAAGCAATGAAAACTAAGGGCACTGGCAGTGCACCTCTGTCCCAAATTGATTCTTAAGTGGAATAGGGCAGCATGAGTGAAGAGGTGGGAAGGAGGTAAAGAGAGGAAGCCAAAAGATTGCAAGATACTGTAGGTAGGGAGCAGAGCCGAACCATTATAATAGTTTTTATATATCGAAATTGCAGTTGGAGTGTTTTCAAATTTCCAAAGTGCCAAATTGCAAAAGCCACGTTTTAAATTACGTCCTCACATAAATAACAGTGTCTTAACAAGCTGTAGGAGGTGACAGTCTTAGTTGGCGACCGTAGATTTCCCAAACTCTAATGACAACTGTTGATGGCAAATTTACATTCTCGCCTGTTGTGTGGTTATTACGCTCTGCACTCGTATGCACGTGTCCAAAGATGGTTTTGTCAAGGAGGAAACACCACTGTTTAATTTAGATGTACTGATCAACCCATGTCGGTTTCAGGCAGGAAGCCAGCAGCGAGCTAGTTATTTAACAAGTGTGAATGATGGACAGCTGAAGTTGAATCTCCCAGTTAAACTTTTTCCTTGCTGTAAATCCATTTATAGGCTTTTTTTTTCTCTCACTGAAGACATTTTGACATGTCGCAGTAGGAAAAGCACAGGTGGAGATAATGAAGTTAATAATGGCTGGATTCCATTTCGCTGCTTCACTTTCAGTCTCCTGGTGTTGTGTTATGTCGGCTCACTGTCACACTGTCAAGGCTCGCTGGCAAACTTGAAATGAATGGAGCCCTTGTTAATGATATTAGTAACACCTGTGTTTTTACTACTAAGAAAATAATAATGCGCATATTGGAAGAAATAAGTCCTTTACAGTCTGTTTGAGGATAATAAGAACATATGTTTTGCATGCACAGCCCACATTTAGAGTTTATAATGTTCATTAAGGAATGCACTTTGTAGATGTATTTTCGCACACAGGTGAAATATTATTCATCTCTGGAATGTTAGAGATGTTCTGTGCAATATGTTGAATTCAGTGAATCTATATGTTGCGGATGCATGGACTAATAGAAGAAGGTTTGAGCTTGATGCAAAATGCCATTGCAATCTGTATTGTTGTAGCAGCCGTGTCTGACTGTGTCTGGAATCAGATCATTTATGTTTGAGAAGAGCTTTTTCATCGTCAGTGCAGTTATTGTTAGCAGTGCAGTAAAAGCGTACAATACCATCACTCGAAGCCGACCTCCAGGATTCAGGACTGTGAAGGAGCTCATCCTCTCAGTCTGTGAAGCTTACATTAACTCAAGCAGCGACAGTGCACAGTCAAAAGTACCATTAGGAGCCAGAGACAGTGTCAAAACGTTATCAGACACAGCACAAAGAGCTTCATATTATTGCCATAACTGGACAACTTTGTAGACAATATAGTGGATATTAAACCAATTTTAAATTTCATGATTATATTTGAATATATTTTATTGATGTCAAGTATACCACTAATCTAATATCTTGATAAATGTGGGCTAAATTGTTCGTTTAAGTTCAAAGGTCCACTTACTGGATTGTGGCATTTTCGACCACATCTGGCTTCCTCTATATTCATGTACAGATGAATTTGATACTACATAAAAATAAAGGGTTTTTTAGGACTATGCTTGATATGAATACATCTTGTTTGTTCAGTGCACACTACAAATACAGGCCTGGTGTCTAACATAATCAAATAAATAATAATTTTCATTTAAATTGGAATATTGCTCCTAAGCATTACAATTGGATATTTTCTTCAAAACGTTCCGCTCTTCTGAGGAGCGAAGAACAAAAAAGGAACAAGGAGAAAAGAGAGGCTGATTGTGCTGGAAACTAGAGCAGGGTCAGGGATTCATCTTGGATATTTATGAGACATAAAGAGTGACATGAAAATGTGATCAAATGGATGAGACAGAGAGAGAGATGAATGTTTGAAAGCGATTACTGATGAGGGTCTGAGAACCGATGTCGGGTTGCAGTATTAGAGAGAACGAGAGCAAACAACAAAACAACACTGAGCAATCAAACAGACAAACAAAAAACGGCGATGGATAAGGAGCGGCAAATGGAAATGAACGAGGAAATGAAGAGGGGGGGGGGGCTTCGTGAGATGTGAGGAGGCCAGGAGAGAGAGGCCAGAGGGAGGTTGAGAGGCAGGGTGAAGAGATGGAGGGAAGGATGGAGAAGGAGAGGAAGAAGCGAGCAAGCAAAGGGGAGGGGGGGGTTGTTGTTTTAAGATCAGTACGGATGAGTGCGTTTCCCCTCTCTGGGGAGGGGGACCATCGGCTCTCTATGTCTGTCACTCCACTCGTTTATGCCTCGCTTCGAGGGAGAGGTAAAGGGCGCTGAGTCGTTGGTCGGTGTGTGTGTGTGTGTGTGTGTGTGTTTGAGGTGGCTTGTGTGAAAATGGGGGCGATTTGGAAAAGGAGTGTAATCACAGAATGAGTCACCCTTCCTTTCATTAGGTTGTTTTTCATCCCTCCACCACCCTTTTTTCTCTCCTGCCTTGTTCTTCCTGTCCAAATACAGGCTGCACTGTTCTTTCAGCTCGTGTAGCCGCTTATTGTCCTGTGTTCTGGAGAGCATACACTTTTATATCATGTTGTTTGGTGACAGATTTTGGGGTTTCAATGGCCGCTGTTTTGGTTTACGGCTACTTTTTTAAAATATATATGTAATTATTTTATCTATTTATGGTCAGAAAATAATGCAAAATGCAGATGATATTCAGAGCCCAAAGTGAAGTCTTTAAATAACCTTTTTGGCCACAATCAAAATAATAACAATTTAAAACTGAGAAAAGTAGCTTTTTGCTTGATAAATGTTGTTATACAAACATTTTCTGTCAATGAATCAATCAGCATTTGTTTCAGCACCAGTGTGACCGAAACCAAAGCAACCATTGATGTTAAAATATTGATGTGCTGTACAGGCAAAATAAGCTTAGATGTAATTTAATACTTTTCATCATACTTATATTATGTTGAAATTAAAAGTAGTGCATCAAGTGTAACTAATTAAAGGAGTTTAGAAGACTAAAATTGTTATTTTTAATTACATCCGTTGATATTTTGTGCCGATAATTAGCTTTTATTCATTCATTTATTCAAGCTTCATGCTGTTCAGCAGTTCCAGTGAATTAGACCATTGTGTGCTTCTTTAACCCCCCACTGAAAAGGGGTAGAAAGAGTTTGGAAAAGTTTTACTCAAGTGAAGGTAAAGTGATTTTGGCTTTTAAAAATACAGGTGTGCAAAAAGTGACTTTGTTGCCGTAATGATGATAATTGCAATTAGTCACTTTCCACCCCTGCTGCTCACTTAAAATCACGGACTAATGAAATTAATTTGGAATTGGCAGGACTCCACATGCTCACGTCAAAGCATTTAAAAGTCAGGGATATATTACTCCTTTAAAATAAAGAATAAATTCACCCAAAAACACATTAAACTAAATGAAGGCATAAAAAATGAAAATAGAACAAAAAGTCATTGCTGGTTTTATGGTCTGTTTTTAAATATCTGTGCAGGAACAAAGCCCATTATTTTATTTTACAACACTGACTGTCTGACATCTGATATTTAATTAAAGGCCAGTATCAGTCAAAATATATTAGCAAGCTGATTTATCTGTGTAACCCAAGCCGTAAGTAATATCCGCCCCGTGATAAAATTAACACTAAAAACGACTCTGTTTCAATGTGATAACGCTCATTTGGCTTAAAATTACAACACGTCAAATGCTCCGTTTTTTGGTGCTAATAATTGTATCTGTGTTGTAACTAACTGGCAGCGGCCTCTCAAGCCCTCCCAGACAAAGTTATCATTGTTTTTGCAGGTAGGCAGGCCTGTCACCCTGAGTGTGTGTTTAGCCCAGTTGCCATGAAGGTTATCAGGCCAGTGCACAAACTAGACTAGAGGTGGAGGGGAGGCGAGGCGGGCTCCCCACAGGTTAGGAGGCATAAGTATGCAGCACCAGTTAGGTGCTTATTTCTACTTGTGTGTGTGTTTACAGAGCTGTCTGTCCATGTGTCTGTCTCTTTGTGTGTGTTCATGTGTGTGTGTGTGTGTTTGTGCAGAATCTCCCAGCAGGAGCAGCCAAAGTGCGTTCCTCTAATGTCATCCTGTGGCCGTCCTCCAGCTAAAGGCCAGCGGCTTGCTCTCCTCCACACTCCTCCCCCAATGTCACCTTTCCTCTCTCCACGTTTTACTTTCTCCTCCTCCCACTCCTCCTCCTCCTCCCTCT
The DNA here is from genome assembly GCA_037975185.1 of Centropyge bicolor. Lineage (NCBI taxonomy): Eukaryota > Metazoa > Chordata > Actinopteri > Pomacanthidae > Centropyge > Centropyge bicolor. Next base: position 11,120,905 of record JBBMOC010000005.1, read on the forward strand.
CTCTCTCTCTCTGTCTCTCTCTCTCTCTCTCTCTCTCTCTCTCTCTGTTTGTCATTTTTCATCATCTGTCCGTGTTTGCTAATGTCCGTCCTTTCTCTGCTCTCCGTCTCAATTCATCATCTCCACTTGGGTCTGGTGCTGAAGGTTACCGAATCGCTGATAGAGAGAAGACGAGGAGTAGACGATCATAAAGACTGACAGGGAGGGAGGGAGGGGGTTATCCTCTTATCTCTCTCTCTGTCTCTCTCTCTCTTCCCTTCTGTCTTTCTTTCCCTGAGTTGCATTCTCCATCTCTGCCTCCCTTTCTTTCTCTCTCTGTCTCTGTTCCCCTTTCTGTTGTCTTTCTCTTCCTCCTGTCCTGATCTCTGCCCCCTCCATCTGCTCCTTCCTGTCATTTCCACCCTGACACCGCTCACCTCTCCCTCCCTCCACCTCCTCCTGCCAATCCCTCCGAAACTGACAGCCGTCACTTTCAGACAGACGGACACACTTCACAGAAACAGCATGCAAAGCGCGTCGTCTGTTTTGCCGTTAATATGATGTGAAGCCTGTTAGCGTGACCCGTGGACGAGGCCGACGCTTAACCCTGTGTTTGCTCTGAACGGCGCGTGTTTACCTGTTTGATTTGTGCATGTTAAATATGGCCAGATAACCTTGCTCTGTCATGCTTCGGCACAAGTGAATGCAAAACCTGCACACACACACACATAAACACACACACAGCTCAGTACATTAGGCTGTTAGAGTATTCTATCTTTACGCACATAAGGTCACATTCAGAGCCTCCTGTATGCCTCGCTACACAGGCCGGCTGCATTAGGCCCAGGAATCATGGCAAAGCGGCCTGCCTGTCTCTATCTGAAATTCTAATCACCACTCGCAGACATTACTATTCAGCCTGTGCTCCCGCTGGCTGCCTGCACAACGGCTAAGCTTTGCACTAAAGTTTTGGTTAAACCGTGAAGGCCAAAGCCCATTTCATAACACCCACATTTGTATTACATATTGATAAACACAATCTGTCTGTTACTTTCTGGCCCCAATCTGCCGTCTCCTCCTCCTACCTCCTCCCCGCCGGTCTCCTTTCACCTTGGCCTCCACACCGGTCCCCGCTCCAACTTCAAAACAATGTGTTTTTTTTTCTTTCTTTTTTCGGCGCATTCAGCGGATCCGTTCCCTTTGTCACGACTTATTTATGCATTACACATCTTTTCTTAATAATCTCACCTCTCATCTTTCAATTTTCCCTCCTTTGCCGCCCTCCGTCTCTGCATCCCTTTCTTCTGCCTTGCTTAAAGCGTTTCACCTCTCCACTATCTCAATGCCTGGGCGCACTGCCCCCCCCTCTCCCTCCCCCTCCTCCATTCGACTCAATTCTTATCTTCCCCTCTATATTCCTTCATCTCTTCTTTTCCTATCCTCCTTCTCTATCTTTCTGCCCAGCTACCTCTCACATCCTCCTGCTCTGCGCCCTCCATCCCCTCCCTCTCCGTCCTCCTGCTTCCCCCCCCTCAGCTGAAATTAAACCCCGTTGGCGTGAGCCTGGCCCGACCGCGTCTCCCACCGAGCCTCAGCCACACGGACCCAAGAAACAGACCTTGAAAAACAAGATAAAGTACATCAAAACTGCGACGGGCTCACCGCTCCGTGGGCAGTGTATATTTTTGGATACCGTTTCACATTTTTACACCCTCCCCGCCCTGCTCCACCCAGTCTGTCTGCGTTCCTCAGACAGACATTGTCGCAGTCTTGACAGTGAGGCGAGTCTGCAGTGATTAACATTGATTAAAGTGGCTAACGAGTCTCCTTTTCATTCTGTTGGTGTGAGGCTGTGTGTGTGTGTGTGTGTGTGTGTGTGTGTGTGTGTGTGTGTGTGTGTGTGTGTGTGTGTGTGTGTTGGGTGTGTGAGTGTGACTTTAATGTATGTGGTTGTGTGAGTGTGTTTTTGTGTTCAGAACGTGTCCATAAAGCTGTCACTCATCTGGGGCTGGGTGTGTGAGAAAAGAAAAGCCCAGCTGTGAGTGCTTAGCAGTAGAGGTGTCTGTGTGTTTAATGGGATTGTACACAGGGAAAAATGTGTGTTCATGCGTGTGTGTGTGCTTGTGTGTATGCAGTATAGAATGCACATGAAACACGTTCGGTTATTCAGCCGCTTGTTTAGCAGAGACTCTCGCTCTTTTGTTTTCCTGCCACATGAACCATTTTACCCACAGATCTGCACAGCGAGAACCTGCAGCTTAATTCAGCTTCCAGTCAAGTGACCAGTCGAACCTGTTATGTCGCTTATGTGAAAATTTTGGATTGTGCATGCATTGATTTTTGGGGGCTTTGCTAATCTAAGATGATATTTAAAATTTCTTAGTGTTTGGTTTAAAAGAATAAAGGCAGGTATTGTTGGCCAGGGCTCGGCAATATGGTGGAGATCAATGTATTTAAAGCTGCCCTAATCAATATTTTATCGACAGTAGCAATGGATGAATTAGTATCATGTCAAAGGGATCTTTTGTAGGGATGATCCCACAGAATTATCACCTGACTCTGCAGCTTCCCTCAGCTCTATTCAGTATTTTAGAGTCTTTCAGCATGTTGTTTTTGCTTCACGACTCTCAGCTTTAATGCTTAGCTTCCCTCTCGCCAGTCTCATTAGCATTGTTTACAGCAGCGGACAGCTTTGCTCAGCTAAAAGACTCTTAACAAACCCTCTGTACACTACCTTCCCAACACCAAATGGAAGACAAAGTGAGAGAGTAGCTAGAAACCATAGTAGAGCATTTTGCAACTGGCTAAACAAACTGGTGTTTGATTCGCCAGGCATTGAGAAAGACTTCGAATGACTCCAAATGTTTGTCTGTATGTGTTCAATAAGCTACTGTTTCCTAACTAAATGACTTTTTATGAGGTGATGATCTGTCATTGTTGTGTTTATGGCTTGTTATGCTGCCCCCCAGTGGTGAAAAATATCAAGTCGTGCATCTTTATGAATATTCACTAATCAAATATGTGTCACAATATGGCAAATGCATACAAAATCAGATGAAACTTAGGTTAGTATAGTATAAGTATAAAACTCTTCATCTGTATAAAATAACCCCACTAATATTTAGTTTTTAAATCACAACCTACTCAGAATCATAACAAAACAAAAACCCTACCATTTGTAGAACAGTAAGATGATACAATCATATCACAATACGATTCTGCTGGAGGCTGATAAATAGTAATATTGAGCTTTTGCCCAGCTCTGTTGTTGGCCGCATAAATATGTACCAAATTCACTTTCACAAAAGGTGCAATAGTGTGTGGATCCTGCAAGAGAAGCAGAGAATTTGCATGTACGGTCTGACCCAGGTGTGATTGAGCGTGTTGATTTAGTGTTGTATGGTACCTGAGCACAGCAGCTCCAGCAGTAACCCTCCTGGCTAAGGCGGTGCAGGCTGAGCGAGCCTTTGAGGCGCACAGATTCACATCTGACATGGCTGCCTGAGCCATAAGAACAACTCCATGAATTATGAAAGGGCACAAGCCCATCACAGGGCCGCTCTGCGAGGGGAAGAGACGGAGGGAGAGATAACTACACATTGTAGATAGATAGAAAGATAGTGTAGAGTGAAGCAAAGTGGAAAAAAATAAAGGAGAGAAAGATGCACTGGCACAATAAGAGAGGCAGATAAAGCCTGCATGTGTAGTGGAGTGAAAGGGTGTTTGTTTTGGAGTGAGGAAGAAAGTGTGTGTGCCTGTCTTTGTGTGAATTCTTGCCTTGTCTGTGTATGTCAGTAAGATCGACGCGGCATCGTTTCCAAATCTAACCAGCTGCGTAACTATGCCTTTGGATTTAGGCTCATCACTGGAACCACAAAGGCAACATTTTCACACAGACATAACATACACCGCACAGGCTTTGTTCCAGCCTCTTCAAACAGTTTTCACTGCGGAGGTGTGACAGCACGCCAGGCGGGGATCTGCTGCCCACCATTTCCAGACCTCAGCAGAAAACAGAGGAGAGACAGAGACGGGGGATTTTTTTTGCACCAATTATCAAATGTGTGATCTCGGGGCCTGGCTGCCTGTCATGCACAGCCTCTGGTTTATTCTCTCTTTTAATCTTTCCAGTAATCTTTTTGCCACTGCTGAGCCAGTGTCACAGCAGTGAACTCCAAGACAAGGCAATTCCATTAGGAGATGGCATGAGGCGGCATTCACTAATGGCCCCAGCCAGATGCTGCGCCACATATCGAGGGGAGGCGGAGTGGGTGTTGGGTGGGCTTTTGAGTTTGATTTGATTCCTCAGGATAATGTATTGCGCCTCACAACCAGCTTGATCCAGGTTGCCATATCCAGGAGGAGGCATTGTGGCGACTGAAAGAGCAGGTGGATTTCCTTGAGTATCATTGTGCGGTGTAATAAACTCCCCTCCCATCCCTTGCCAACCCTCACTCCGTTCCAGGTCTATATCCATGAAGCCTCACCTGAGGCTGCTCAGTATTCAAGGCTCTCAACCGTCCCCTCACATCTCTTCTCAATCTATGGGAAGTGTTTAAACAGAAAACGGCACAGACATGTAGCATTTCAGCCTCCTGCACCAAGTCCTCCCAGCTTCCCGTCACCGTCTGCATGCATTACCAAACAGCAGCTGTGGTGTTAGAAATTGTCCTGGAGAAGTGAACATGCTGCAAGATGCCTCGCCTCTCCAAGGATGTCTCACATCGAACGCTTTCAGAACGCTCCCCTCTTTATCTCCTCTGTTACATAAGTGCCTATATGTACCAGCAACCTTCACAATTCATAGCCTTGGGAGACGGAGGGTGATGGGGAGGGAGAGAGGGGGGAAAATAGAGCGGGAGGCGAGTGAAAGTATGAAAGAAAACACAAAAGACAGAGAGAAGGGAAGTGGAGGAGGAAAGAGAACAATAGGAGGAACTGCGCAGGTGATGCATAGCAGATAGAGAGAGGAGCGGAGGGGAGAAAACGCGGGCTGCGGCCGGTCAATTATTCAGAAGAGAAAGGTCCGTCGTACCTTGGGAGCTGCTTTGAACATGCCTGCCTGGCATCACCTGCTAATGGGCCACAGATTGACATGCTACCTGAGCAAACTCCCCGCGTCCCCTCACCCCGCCGCCGCTCTCTCTCTCCTCCTACACTGGCTCTTATCAGTGCTCTCTGGTGGAACGTGTAAATAATTACTCCCTGACCACTCTGCTGTGCGAGCTGGAGGCTTGTTTGCACAAAGAAAAGAGGGTATATTTTAAAAGGGCGATGGGTTATTTTAAGAAAATGGGTGAATTATTTATGGAGGCCTGCTCGGGCGCGTTAGTGCTTCCTTACATTCGGCGTATTTGGGGATATCGCAGGCTGGAAATGACGCAATGTGAGGGCGTTAAAGTCTGCATGTAAGTTAGTTGTATTTAGCCCCAGTCATCAGGGAGTGTGTTCATTTTGCTTTGACGTTTCTTTTCTAGTTTTGAAAGAGTGTCTGTGTGTTTGTGTGTGTTCGGTGGTCTTTAAGGGGGGGCTGCGTACCTACATGAAACCCTGCAGTTGCCATGGCTCAGAGATAAAAGACCAGATTATTCTACTTGGCATCCATTAGTCCTGGCGCTGCCTGAATATCGTCCAGCCTAAATCTGACCCAGAACTACTTTCCTTCATGTTTCTTTCTTCTTCTCCACCTCTCCCCCTCTCCCTCTCTCCTGTCTTTGTTCTCTTTCCTCTCCTTCCTTCTCGCTGAGAGAGGGATATGTGTGCCAGCCCGGAGTAGGGGATTAAAGACGGAGGTTTTTGAAAGTGAACACCCTACTGTGGTTGACTTCCTGTGAGAGCAGCCGAGCCCCTCACACACTGAAATTCAAAGCTTGCATACCGCACTTTTTAAAGATAAAAGAAGTTGTCTCGTGGCTCAGGAGCGTCTCTGTGGATTCACTTTTGTGTTATATTTTACTTATATTTTCTCATAAGTTGTGGTTATTTAGCGCTCAGTCTTTCCTGCCCACCTGTTCAGGGGCTTAATTCATCACTTTATCCCTTAGATGCATGAATACGAGGCTGACGTGTGAACCTGTGAACCCTCTTTCTCTGAAGCGTGTCCTCGGCTCCGTCAGTGGCCAGACAGTTGGAGATGGGCGAGATAAGCACTTTGTTTTTGGACATGGCCACGGCGGGCTAGCGGGAGCTGCTGGCACCCTCGCTGAGGACGTGCACTGTGGAGAATTCATCTTGATGAGAGCTTCTTTTGTGTGTCACAGCTCGTCTGCTATCTCGCTTTCTGTCTCTCTGCCCGTCTGTCTGACTCGCTCGCCCTCTCTAAGGCCAGCACCCTTCACATTTAAGCAGCCGTGTGCCAGAAACAAATACAGAAATTGATGTCAGGTTTGCCACAGTGTTCACACACCTCCAGAATGAACTTGCATTTTCCAGCAGTCTCATTTGCACTTTGGCTAAATTAATCAGTTTTAGCACTGAGGTATTGATTGTTGATGTGATTTAACAGCATCGGTGTCATTTTAGCTGCTACAAGTCTATTTTAACAGATTCACAACAAAATGCATGAGGCAGAGGAGACTGTGTCCTTGATTAAGGTTATTGTGATGGCTGCACCGGCTGTTTAGTTTTTTTTTTTTTTTTTAATGTTCACTTTTTGTCAGTTTCACATCATTTTATCGTCTACTTTGCACACGTTTCATCATTTTCTGAATTTAGACGTAATCTGCTTTGCGCTCCACAATGCAGCAGGCACCATATGGCCACGAGGTCCATTAGGTGAAGGTAGTTAACAGATGTTTAGCAGGATAGCAAACAGAATATGTATACAGAATACAGTACATCAAACATGATGCTGGGATTACATTTTGCTTCTGTTTTGAAAGAAATGATACTGATACGTTCATTATCTCTTATATGATCGTTGCTTTGTCAACGTGGAGGATTTCGTTCTGAAAGTGTTTCATTGAATGAAAGACTCTCATTCTGAAAGATTACAAATAACCAATGAAAAACATCACATTCATGCAGTCATAACTAGTCTTTATTTTCGATTTCACTGTCTGGATTTATTTTTGCAGCCATCTCCTCCTTCGACAACTCCAAATCTTTATGATTGAGTGACCTGAGAACACGTCAGATTCAGTCTTGTTTACAGGATACTGCATCCTAATGTGGATTCATACATAAACTCACACAGGCACACACACACACACGATCGTTTTCCACAGGGTCGGTTCGCTCCATTATCCACATCTGAATGTGACACCTTTGTGGGAGAACATGAAAGAAAGGAAAAGAGGTGAATGAGTGGTGATTTTCTTGATCTGACGACATCATTCTGCAAAGCGGGTGAATAGTGAACGAGAGGCAGGAGCGCGTTGGGTGTGAGACAGCAAATGAGATGTGAGCTCGCGGAGAGAGCGAGAGAGCAGATGTGGGCGATCAAGCCTTTAATGGTGAGGTACAATTAGAGCCTCACCTTGAGAGAGATGGACCCTTGTTATCGCGGCTTGTCGCAGGACATAATCACACCTCGAACTCAGCAGGATGGATGACTTTTCAAGACTCGCTGACATCACCTCGTGATACCTCTGAAGGTTCCCTCTCATTAGGAGCGGAGGGTTTCCTATTCTCTTTATCCAGTTCACCATTTCATTGGCTTTTGTGTGTCATCGATCCTGTTTTTGTGATTAAAATTTTAACACGACCAGATTTTGGGATATTACAGAGAATATGGCGCCACTCAAAATCTCAGTTGCATTAAACTGAACCATGGTCGGTAAAATATGGAGATAATCATTGGATTTGAGTGCTCACTAAAATGTAAGCCATATTGGTGCCAGTCTGAGTTGCCACACCAATGCAAAGCCCAAAGCACAGTGGCCAATTATAGCTAGAAAAACAGTCCCAAGTGGTCCTTGGAAACATTTCACTGTAATAAAAGGGAAAAAAGATGCCCAGCGTCCTCTATTACATTTATTTTATGCAAAGAGTCTAGTTGGAGGAGAGCCACAGTTTAATATTCAACCGTGTCATCCATATTTCTGTTTGATATTTAAACCTCCTCTGTGGATGTCTAGAAAGTAAAGAGCAGCTTAAGCCACATAGATTAATCAATGAAATTTATGCCTGTTCATTTTTCCTCTGAACAAACTGGCAGTAACCCATAATGCTTTGCAAGTGATTTAATCAGAGGTTGGAGCTGTGGAAATGGCGTCATTATGTTGATCATGATAATGTTTTGTTTCCCCCACTGCCACAATTCAAATAAGGATGCCCACTGAGCCAACAAGTAAACAGAAAGTGCCCTTTGCTTTAGGCGAGTGTCTCCCAACGTGGCTTTTTTAATTCATGACTCTTTAAAACAGAGCAATATCTACCCCGACCTCATTTGCACATATAAGTTAAATTTTCACTTGTTATATTGTTTTGTTTAATAAATTTAAAGGTTTAAAGAGGTAAAACTATCCAATATTTAAAATGAATTAGCTGAAAGAGGCTGCTGCTTGCTTCTTTTGTTTGAGGATTTGCCGTTTTTCTCTCTTTTGTATGATTGTAAATTGAATATATATTTGGGTTTGGGCTGTTAGTTGGAAAGGCAAACATAATGACGATTCCCTTGGGCCATGTGAATTGTGACGATGTGGGATTTCTCACCATTTTCTAATGTTCTATAGACAAAAGGATGCAGTAGTTAATTAAAAAAGAATAACTTTGGATGAAGCCCTTGTATTGCAATCATGTTTATCATCTTGTGACCCCTTTGGATAATCCCAAACTCCCAGCTTGGCTGTATTTTTGCTCCATGTTATTTAACCACCTGCTGAGGCTGAAATCCTGACTCATCTCTGCATCGTCTCCTCCGCCAGCTTGGACTATAAATCCAGGGGTGCAGCCTGAAATTCCTTAATATGTGACCCCCTGCATGCCCCTCTCATAGGTGCATTTGCCTCGGTTAACTTGGCTAATATGTTACATTTCTGAACCGGTCCCTCGAGCCCCCACCCACTGTACCAAAGGCAGGCCCGGAGCAAGGCTCGGGGAGACCAAGACACCAAGCAGCTGAACTGCAGGGTGGAATTGTGAGCAGAGAGAGCGTCCTTAACTAAAAGATCCATTTCTCAGACCCTGTGTCGGCAAGAATCGGCCCCACAAGCTGCTGGATGCTGTTCTTTAGCTGAGGCTGCACTGTGATGCCCCACTGAGAGGGGTAAGCAAAGAGATTTGGCTCACAGGAGATCAATAAAGTATCACTTTAAAGCTGAAATCCATAACTTTCTGCATGTTCCAACTACAGCGGCAATTGAGCATTTAATGCTGCTCTTATGAAGTTGTTTCCCCTCGTTGTTGTTGGCATGCAGTGTAAATGTCATGACCCAGCAACATCAACACAAATGTATTAATTACTGAAGGGATTCATTCATTTGAAAGCTTTGGCATTTCAGCATTTCTCAGCAGCACTGACTCCCAGCGGCGGAGCTCACTATATCTTTGGTTTAAACTGAAGTGATGCTGCTGAACAGGAAAGAGCAAAAAAAGATGCTGCGTCCACACTGAGGTCAGTCAGGGAACAGAGAGGCTGAAATGTGATTGGTTCAAATTGATAAACTGCTGTTAAGGCGATCGGCTCGAAAAAGGTAATTGCCGTCCAGGTGTCCTTGAGCAAGACTTGTAATTTCTTCAGCAGAACTATATACCGCGGGTGATGACGGGCGCTGCAGCTTTACAGGATATCTCCGAGGTGTGGATGTCTGTAAATGATAAAAACGTTATTGCAAACCTTCCCTGAATTAAATAAAGGCCAGGAAATAAATGTGGCGGAGCTTTTTTCGAATGAGGGAAGCAAAGGTGGAAGGCCGGGGAATAAGCCGTGGGGAGGTTTATACAGGAATGGGTAAATATGAAAAGGTAATGTTCCTCAATTTCTCTGAGGCCAGAGTGGACAGAGGTTGTGGAGGAAACTGGTGGATGACTCCCAGTGGTCTAATAGTGATAGAAGAGAGTTGCAGCGTTTGCCTCTTCTCACGGTCTGGCTCAGCACTTGTTCCACCCTCAATCCTCCATTTTGGATCGAAACATTGTAAACCGGGCTGTTAATTGCGGCGTTAACTCAATCAGTGACGACTCACAGGAGATATTGCGTTTGCGTGCATGTGTGTGTGTGTGCTCGCGATGCATGTCTGATGGTTGTCTGCGTCTTCTGTGCACATGTGTGCGTGCACAAGTAATGAGTTTTGGTGCTGAGGTACAGAGAAAAACAGCAGAGCCTAGCGTGTCCCTGCCAGGGGACTCGATCGGAGGAGCGTTGTCGGTGGTAAACAGACGATCAGTGAATGGCATTTAAGTCACGTCATTTCACGCATCGCTAGTTTATCTTCCTGATGAGGCTGATGTTGATTACCCCAGAGAGAGCATTTTAAGGTCATCAATGACGACGCCACACTGACCTCATCTTTACTGAGAAGAAGCTCCTACAACAGCTCGACAGTGACGTTGTAGAGTTACACAGCCAGTACAAGATTTTACATAATTACTTTGATAAAAAGTTTAATGAACTAATTTTTCATGGCAGCCATCTTGCAAAAGCAATAATGACAAACATTGCAGACACCAAAAATGGCTTTGTACTGTTAATTAGACATAGATTGCTTACTGTTGGTGTGGAGGGTGTGACAGCCTGTGCAGCGACAAGAGCGTTTAGGCAAAAATCAATTCTTTGAAATTGAATCATTCTGACTCTGTGGTGCTTTTTTTTTTACTCTGAAAAACTATGTTCACAATTGCTTCGTAGATGTACAAGAACAGATAGGAAGTTGTAGAAGAAATCTTTGCAAGAAAATTGAATCAGGAAGGAAAATCTGACCGAGTAAAGGTTTTGAGAACTTGTAAGTATTGGAAGAAATGAAAGCACTTTGCTTTAAAGCAGATATTTGGTGTTATGTTCCATCAGTCTCTAATAGTTTTGTGATCTATGCATTAGCACACTCGTGTGATTTTACTCTTGCTCTACCTATCAGCATTAATACCTATGAATAGTTGAAACCCACAAGTGTTTTTTTCTTCCACAGTCAGAAGCTATTACTGTCTTTTTCCTGCAAGGTTGGACTACGTTTGTCAAAAGCAACAACTTGTCACTTTTGGCTGTTTTTAATGGATTTTTGAAAACAGTAGGAGCCTCTGGCAGTAATGTAGGGCGAACCTGCAGCAGAACAAACAGCACTAACTTCAGACTGTGAAGAATACCTTGGTGGATTTAGACTTTTTATATCCATTCATTTCGGTAGGAAAAAAAAAAACTAACAACAAATACAACAGCGCTGGTGTTTCTTTTCCTTGAAAGCCAGCAGCGCTCTTGCTTCTGCTTTCACTTTGATGCAATCTGGCAAAATTATTATACAGAAACAATGACAGAGGACATGGATTTGTTTTAGTTTTAAGCTCAGGGACGCAAAAGACAAAATGATTGACATGGCTCATGAGGAAAGTGAGGGAAATATTTCCTCATACTGTTTCATATTTCTGCTCATTTTCTGTTACTGACCAATTATTCTTTTTGATGCTTTTGCTACAGGATTTTCTGTGGCTGCAGGAGCTGCTCTGTTTCTGTCCACTGTGTTTTTCTGAGTGTCTTTAACTGTAGCGCTACCTCACCATTGTTATTTATTGATACCAGCAGTATCCTCCAAAGACTCTTTTTAGCGCAGATGTGTCTCTCTCCCACTCTCTCCCTCTCTCTCTCTCTCTCTCTCTCTCTCTCTCTCTCTCCCCTGCTATCGGCCTCCCCTGGCAGTCTTCGCCAGCTTGTGCAGCCTTTACTAACTGGCTGCGCACTCCCACTCATAGGAAAATGATGATGAGACAGCAAAACCACCACAGAGACAATGCACACAGCGGAAAGAGAGGACAAGAGTTGGGGCTGCAGGAAAAAGAGAGACGATGAGAGAATGAGAGCCATCAGTCTTTTTTTATGCACTTTTACCACATATATGTTCATCCCCGGGGAGCACTATGTCTCTGTCTCGGCCTCGGCCTCCCTTTCCGCGCCCTTTCTCTTTGTTGTCATCATTCAGTGCATTTTCCTCCCTCACCCATCCCCCTGCCTCCCACCACCCTTAGTTATTAAATCTCCTCTCACCCCCTTCTTCTGTTTCTCCTCTCCTCTCTCTCTTCTCTCTCTCTCTCTCTGCCCTGCAACCTTTCTGTCTTGTGCCACTAAGCGGACTGCTTATATAACAGCACACACCTAGAGGGACTCCTCTCACCCGAGCCAGCCGAGCCCTTCTCCTCCTGCTTCTCCCTTCTGCGTCGCCTTACCTTCCTCCTCGTCCTCCGCGGCCACTTTGGCCCTCCTCCTCTTCCCTTCTCCTCCTGCTTCTTCGGCTGTTTGGAACAAATGGTCCTCCTGCTGTGTGGTTCTGTCTAGTGAAGCTGAGTGCTAAGCAAAACAGTCAAGCAACAGGAATGTTCATCTAGTGCTGAAACGATTAGTCACACAGCAGAAAATTAATCAGCAACAATTTTGATAATTGTTTAGCGGTAATTATGTAAGTTATTTACCAAGAAAAAATGATGAACATCTCCCGATTGTTCTGATGAAATCTGATCATTTGAGTTTGAATTTGAGATCACTGTATTTGAATGGGACTACGGCTTGGACAAAACAAGCAATTTGAAGATGTTGCCATTGGCTCTGGATGATTGTAATGGTCTTTTTTCACAACTTCTTGACATTTTATAGACTAAGCTTTAGCATCTGCTAAATGAAATTGTAGTATTGGAGGAATTGCAAATGATCAATAGATTTGTCTAAACCTTAAAACAATAAGAACGAATGCATCGCTGGTCAGTTGCTGTTTTCTTCCCAGTATTACCTATTATATCCATTTCTACTATTGAGTGCTCAAACACACACACACACTCTTCCTCCTGCTCTTGCTTCCTTGCATCCAGCTCCTCTCGCACGCCGTCGTCCTCTCACCTGTTTCTCAATGCATCGAGGATTCTCCTCATGTTTTCAAATTCAACGCACCCTCTTTCTCCCACTTTCATCTTAGGTCTATCTACTTACCATTCTCTCTATCCCACACCCATTCCACCTCTTTATCTCTCTCTACCCCTCTGCTCTCCCCCCATCTCAAACTCTCCCCCCACCACCAACACCACCACCACCAACCCCCCTCTCTAAATATAGTCCCTTTGAAGCATAGCTGTGTTGTCTCTTCCCGCAACACTGCAAGACAAAAGTCTGTCATCTGACATCTGAACAGCAGGGATAGAAAGCACAGATAAGATTGATGGCCCAAAAAGAAACACCGGTTAAGAGAATTGATATTCATCTGCCTCAGCATGTGTATAAACGAAGAGAAGAGGTGGAGATGAAAAGGAGGATGGGAGAGGAGGAGAGGATCAAGTTGTAACGCCACTGCAAGAAAAGATGGCGAGACAGAAAGAGAGAGAGGGAGAGAGAGGTGCTATGACATTTCTGATCCACATTTTGTAATTGAATAATAATCTCTCTGGAGGCCTGACCTAGTAACGTATGCACGTGTGCACATGTTCGTGTGAGCGTGTCCACAGCTTTGTATATGTGTGTGAGTGTGCGTGTGTGTGTGTGTAGGCACAATGTATACACAGCGATGGATGGTTGTGAGTGTGTGTAAGTCTGTGACAGAAAATGTGTAAGAAAGAGGAGACAACAGATGGAGACAAAAAAATGAGTGCAGAGGAGAAAACAACACACAGCACAATACCTCCACCTAGTGGTGCAAGTGAGTCATTACAGCTGTAGTTGGTGGAGGTTACACATCACTGCAGCCAAGGATGATTCCCATCTCATCAGCTCACCTGCAGGAGCCCTTCTAATGACTTCTACTTTGTCTAATTACAGATTGTGTAATTTACATAATAAGTATACTTAGTATTATAAACAGTGACGATCACAGCGTGGCAGCTGAATGCGAAATCATATCACATCATTGTCTCAGTTGTTCAGCGTGGAGCCTTAAATCAACTCAAGGGTTACTGTACCATCATGTACATCTCACACACATACACACACACACACACACACACACTCAACCTTAGAGCGGCCTTCCTTCCCTGCTAACAGCCTGCTCGTCCATCAGTGGCGGTTGCAGAGGGAGCTTGGTCCATCATATGTACTGTGTGCAGGCCGGTTCCCCTGCGGCCACAGCATACATCGCCTCTGACAGGATCTCCTTCCGCCTCAATGACCCGGCCTGTAGCCGGCTCAGGGGGAGAGACAGGAGTGCAGATTATCATTCTCAGCTCCGGTCTCAGCGCTCGCCTCGAGGCATTTAGTGAGAAAATGTGTATTTTTAAATGCAGAGGTTCGGGGGGAGAAAGGTGTAATCGTTTATCTCTTGAAAAAAAGGAGGCTGTTAATGTGCGCTGAGGGAAAAGTCTATAGCTCTCTGGCCTCTTTGTATTGCCTTTATGTTAACTATAGTGCTGAGCTCAGTTGATTAGTCAATAGGCATGAAAGTATTTAACAATGACTTTGATGTTTGAAATCTTGCTGCTTTTCTCAGTTTTATGTCATTGTGCATTAGATATCTTGCTTTCTAACTGTTCACTTGAAGACATTGCTTTGGGCTCTGGAAACTTTTCACTATTTCCTGATATTTTAGGGACTGAAAAATCAATTGGTTAATTGTAAAGATAATTATGAGGTCAAAGTAATAGTTCAGTGTTTTGGGGAAATCTGCTTTCTAGCCAAGAGTTAGTTGAGAAGATGCCACTCTTATATAGTCTGTTTAATATGCCAGGAGATGGGTAGTTTAGCATAAAGAGTGGAAACAGGGGGGAAACCCTGTAGCACCCCTATATCTCACTACTGTTATATCTTATGGTTTGTAAAGTATAAAAATGTGCTGGACTATTTCTGTGATGATGGCAAGACTCCAAATGTCAGATTTTTATTCCTTAAACAATTATTTGCAGAGCTGGTCACTTATCCACACTTCTGTCTCTCTTTCTTTTTCCTTTCTCTCTCTGTTGGACTGTGTTTTAAATTCAGGCTACGAAGGGAGGGGTACACGGTGCAAGTCAGCGTCAATGACTACCTGGACATCTACTGCCCGCACTATAACACCACCCAGCGGGGGACGCTGGAGCGCACCGTGGCCGAGCAGTACATCCTCTACATGGTCAGCTACCGAGGCTACCGCACCTGCGACCCCCAGCTGGGCTTCAAGCGCTGGGAGTGCAACCGGCCCCACGCGCCTCACGCTCCCATCAAGTTCTCTGAGAAGTTCCAGCGTTACAGCGCCTTCTCGCTGGGCTACGAGTTCAACGTGGGCCAGGAGTACTACTATATCTGTGAGTCAGACCACTGAGCACCAGCGCTGGTTTACTGTGATGGATAGAGAAAAAAAGCCAGAGGATGCAGCACATCCAATATTTAAATATCTTCTCCTCAGCTGCTGTCACCCACACGGGTTGATGGCGTGTGGGCGTTGTTAATAGATTCTGGAGGTTCAGCTGAGGACGGGCGGTTGCTCAGTTGCAGCAGTTTGCACAACTGAGTGTCGAGGGTGACGCCGCCTGCAGAGGGCACAAGGTTGACATGTGGATGTGTGTGTTTGCTCTGTGTTTCAGCCACGCCCACCCACCACCACGGCCACAGCTGCCTGAGACTGAGGGTCTACGTCTGCTGCTCCACCGGTGAGACCCAGCTGCCTCTCCTCCACATCTCTCTCTCTCTCTCTCCCACTCATTTACTACCATTTCCTCACTTTCTGTGTCACTTTATCTCCACTTTCCTCTCCCCTCCTATCTCTTTCTATCTCACAAACACACAGAGAGAAACAAAGAGGCAGAGAGAAAGAGGCACAGAGAGAGAGAGAGAGAGAGAGAGAGAAAGTAAGATCTGACAGTCGTGTCTCAGAGAGAGGCTTTTCTGCCGCACGCTGTCTTGGCGAGGTTTTGATGATGGCGTCTTTTCCCTCGAAGCAGCGCTTTGAGAGTGATGGCTTAATGTTATTCTCTGTCTCAGTGCTATTACAGTAATGCTCCGTCTCTCTCTGTGAATGACATGCTCTCGTGAAGCCGTACAAAAGATGTACAAGAAAAAAAAAACTATTTCAGCCGCAAGATCCGGCTCTCTCTGCCCTCCTCCCTCTCCGTCGCTCTCTTGACCATCTCCCCCCTTCTCTCTCGCTCAGCGTCTATCTCTTCTTCTCTCTTTCTGGCTCTCTGATGCCTGCTGCTCTGTATAGTGTGTGTGTTATTTTTACCCCGGTAGCCTGCTCTCTCCCCTGCAGGCCTTTGATCAGGGAGCCCAGTGCTGAAAGCCTCCCCCTCTCCTCTAACCTTGTCAGCACTAATACATCCCACACTCAGGCCAGT
This sequence comes from Centropyge bicolor, assembly GCA_037975185.1. Lineage (NCBI taxonomy): Eukaryota > Metazoa > Chordata > Actinopteri > Pomacanthidae > Centropyge > Centropyge bicolor. The sequence goes on from JBBMOC010000005.1 coordinate 11,137,252, forward strand.
GTCAGCCCCTGTGTACACATCACCTTAACACCCACCCCCCCATCCCAGTGTCACGGCTAATCTATTGATGTGTCTACCAGGCCTCCGTTTGCTTCTGTGTGTGTGTGTGTGTGTTCGAGCTGCAGGAGTTTGAGCATGTGTGTGTGTCTGCACATGGCACCATGTCAGACAAGAAATGTTTTAACTTGCATCTGTGTGTGTGTGTGTGTGTGTGCATGAATGACGACGTGCACATTGGTGCATTTAGTCACTTTACAATCCGCAACCTTTACTCAGCAAGGTCATTTTAACAGCTTGCTTTCAAAAAGCTGTTGATTTCAGCAGCCTCCAGACCGCTTTCGTTTCCTCTGCGTGTCTCCCACCTTAGCCCCTTGAAGACTTTGAGATAAGAAAGAGACGTGAATATTCATAACATATGCTTTACATCTGCGAAGAGCCGCAAACTGATTGCTACCAGCTTCGATGTAAATTCTCTTAAAATGCTGTTTCATCCTCTTAACTATGCATCAGGATCACAGGCTCACACAGACACACATATTTAATTGATAAAAGATGAAAACAAACCAAGATGTATACATATGCACACCAGCAAACACACACACACACCATTCATTGGTGGATAATTTGGCAATGCAGACTGAACGTAATTCTCCGTCTAGACGAACAGTGAATGTAAAAATGATTTCTGTCCACCGGTTCCAAATGCTTTTAATCATCAGATGGAAGTCTGGAGTCTCGGTCCAGGATTTCTTCATGCTCTCTCAGCGGCAAGCACACACCAACTGCTCTGCTATATCTGTATACAATTTAGTGGTGTCTAAAATGCACGTTTTACCAAGTCTTGTCATTTTAATGGTGTGTTTCCTCTCCCCGTCTCCCTCTCTCTTTCGCTCTGCTGTTTATTTCTCCCTCTCCGCTCTCTCTCTCTCTCCATCCTTGTGTGTATATGTGGTGTGTTTCTCAGTTTCCCAGGCAGACGATGACTCCAGTCAGACTCCTCCCGACTACACAGTCAGGCCAAACATCAAAATACACAACATTGGTGAGTGACTGTGAGTTGCTGAAAATGAACAGCAGCCAATTGCCAGATGCTGGTCAATATTTGGCCGCGGCTGCAAAGCTTGATTTGTGTACCAATCATTGTGGAAAGCAACCGACCATTTGTTAGTTTTTTTATTCTATGGTTGGGAAAAGAAAATCCACAGGTCATAGTTGGTTGATGACTAAAACCTTTATTTTCTGCTCTTGGGATTTGCGCAGTGTGGGTAAGACATTCATTCACAAGTAGTGACACCATGTATTGTATTTATGGGCATATGCGTGAGAAAGCATATATGAATATAAAAAATCCCCAAAAGTCGACCCATGACATCTCTTATGCAACGTTCTACTTTATTGCAACTTGGATCCTTCATACTTTTGGCCATCATTTTTATCCGTTATGATAGCATAATAATCTCCAAAGTAATATGGAACCACTGAGCCAAAATGCTGAAAACGGTGCTGTACAGTTCATTGTCAGTCTCATTATAAAATTCAGTGCTTCCCTTGGTGCATTAATTGAGGTATGACAGGATGCTAAATCATATTTTAGTGCAACAGGCATCACTGGCTTCATGTTGCCTTATATAAAAAATGACTTTCATGAGCGCTTAAAAAGAAGAATGCGAGTATTCAATCGAGGAGAAAAAAAGTCAGATCGATGCATTCCTACGAAATAATTGCTGATACCTGGGAAGACAGCAGTCAGAAACCACGTTAGCTGGAGGCAAAGTGTTGCAAAATGTTGGTGAAAATTAGGCACAGTAGTTCAAATTTAAACTAAGAAGGTGATCATTCACAGATTCACTGAGATCTCAGCTATCAACTTGAGGTGAGCACAATGTTATTTATAACTGAGAAGAATGATGGTCAAAAGTATGAAAATAAGATCCAAGTAGTTTTTATTATGTTTTTCAAACTCTACCACACACACACACACACACAGGTTAGACCTTCCTGTTTTCTCTAGAGCAAGATCCACAAGGTCAGCGGGGGTCTTGTAAGGAATGAAAGGTCCATGTTTACCTAAGGAGAAAGCATGTCAGCGAGTGAGTCAATTGTGCAGCTGAGTGGTTACATAAACCCTCTGTTTTTCTCTCTTCCTCCATCCCCATCTCAAACAAAAGCCTCTTGCCGGGAATCATTTAGTATGCTTGTTCCTGGGAGCTGTGGGCAGTCTGTGACGAGGGCTAAGAGAGTGTGACCTGCCTGAGATGGAAACCGAGACCGGCAGAGACAGAGTGAAAAGAGCTCTTGAGCCATCAGCGACGAGCACCTTCAGAGAGAGAGAGAGAGAGGGAGAGAAGGCAGAAAATAGAGAAATAGATGAGAGAGACGGAGGCTGCGAAGAGGGAGAGACAAAGTGTGTGAGAGAGAGAGAGAGAAAGTCAGGAAGGAAGCAGCGAGAGAGAAATGCAGCAGGAGAAAGCCTGACAGAAAGAGGGACAGATAAGGACGAGAGAGAGAGAGAGAAACAGGCAGAAAAAGAGATAAAACCAGAGTGGGGGCAGAGAACGGGGGGTGCAGAGAGAGGGAGGGAGAGAAGGGGCAGAGGAAGAAAGAAAAGCTCAGTGGTGGGCGAATTGCTCAGCAGTAACTCAGGCTCGAGCTTACGTAGAATTTAATATAAAAAACACTCACTGGCAGAGAATCATAAAAAATCATAGCCTCCAGCGTTGTGATGCATTTTGCTGAATACATTTGGCGGAATAGCAAAATCAGGACACACAGATTTATATACACACACACACACTTAAAAACAGCCCGTACCCTCGATGGCCCTGCTGACCGCTGGACACCCACTCTCTGACTCACCCTCAGGACCAGACCAGCCCACAGACTGGCTTTGCATCAACAACTCTCTCCCTCTCTCTCCACATATGTTTGGACTTGCTGTCTTCCTCGTTACTTTATTATTAGCTTTGCTCGTACGTCACATTTTCCTTATTTAACACTGTGTTTTAAGGATAATTCCAGCCTGTTATAACTCATATTTTTTGTAGCTTTGGCCGTCATTTCTATGGGTAATAAAAAGATTGTTCTCGCCAGTTTAATTGCAGTGATGTGGAAACATGGTGAAGTTGCTTAAGCCAGACAGGGAAAGAGACACGAGCCGTAAGATGCAGGTTTTAAGCAAATCTGCAGGTCAGACAAACTTCCTTCGAAAGAGAAAATGTAGGTCAGCAATAAAATTATTACCCAATCCGTCTGCTGTAAACATTTATCACAGCTTATCATTTGTGAAACAAGCCGACACAGCGTGCAATCTGTGTGTGAGTAGTGCTCGCAAATCACTTTACAACCTGCTTAATCATCTGAATTGCTTTCTTACTCCATAAGTAAGTGTTTCTAATTAGTCCACTACATAACATAAACTACAAAAATAAAAGTTGCAATAAACCAAAATTATCATTTAAGTGTGACTGGATTTACCCTTTTGTGATTTTTATTTTCTAAACCCTTTGTTCTGCTTGTCGCTGTCGTCAGCATTTAAAGCTGAGTTCGGCATATTGCCACAAACATGCTACAAGAATTCAGCATCACTCTTGTGGCTTACGCCTTGAATTAATCATATCTTTATGGTTTCCTGCAGCAAAGCTTAATATGCGCTCTGCATTCTTCCATCTGTGACACAGTTGCCCTTAAACACTTTCCTCCTATATTGAGTGTCTGGATCGCAGTAGTAGAGGGCTAAAGGCTGAAACATAAATTATGTGGCGGGCCAGAAAATGCAGCCATAACCAGATCATTTATAAGATGGATCAATAGGCACTGGCGCCTGCGATTCATCTGCGCTGAGCTGCTTGTTATGTTGCAGATTTTCTGAAAAATCCGTCATAAAGTATTAGTTGTGTGTCACCGAGCAAACCAAAAGACTTCCATCCAGTATTTGGAGTTTGTACATTCAATCACCAGAAGAGCTGAAAGCTTTGGTGAAGAAACATGTTGGACCACATTTGATGGTTATTGCAGCTTTAGTAGCAAATTAACAACAGAGATGAGGCTGTTTAACCCGATAATCAGACTGAAGTGACATTTAACTTCACTTCATTCATTCAACCTGACATTAAGTTCACCATTTTCTCGTTTTGCTCTGATCAATAAGTAGCCAGTGACATTTTCAAAAGCATTGCTAGGAACAATTAAGTTCAGGTTTATTCATGACGATTGAAGACATTTGCAGGATTAAGGGTTGTGAATTCTCTTTGTGGTCTTACAAGAACTCCCAGCTGCATCAATCTTATCCACACGTTTACTCTTTTTCATGGATGTGGCTAAAATGACATCCCCATTCTCACGTCTGTCTACAAAGCTTTGACTGTTCCTCCAGCAGGTGCCATTGATGAGCACGATACTGAAGACTGAATCTGAGCTAGTGGCTGTAAAAGCACAAAGACATCAGTGCTTTGTACAGTTGTGAGGATGCTCCTTTCTTTTGGATACTTGCTTTTACTACACGGATTTTCTCGAGAACAATATCAGTGGATTGTTGTTTCACTTGAGTGTTCATCAATACTCCTCTATTAAGAAAAAGTCTTTCACTCTGGGCCTTATCTTATCTTCATCTTATGCCTCAGTCTTGAATGCATGACGTTGCTACGAGGTATGTTCTGGCATTACAGCATCGATCTACAGGTTATTTATAGACGGAGTGGTAGCCAGTTGAATGGCCTCCACGCTGTTACGCCTCCCCAGCTGACCTGTGGAGCTGTAATCTTACATGATGGGTCCATCGCCTCACGCCTTGTTTATGCATCGCTGCAACTCCACCATGGTTGTGGCGTAGTTGGCGCCATGATTTATCAGACCAGACAACCTTTTTCAACTCATCGACAGTCTAGAGCCGATGTTTCTTATCTCACTGTAAATGCCTTGGGCGGTTTACCGTGGACAGGAGAGCTACCCTGCGAGCTCGTCTCTTGTTATATCCCATACAGACGAGACCGCACCAGATTGTGTTCTCGGAAATTGATTGCTGTATCCCACAATTGTGCTGTGATGTTCGGTGTCATACTGTGGACCTTTGATAACTTGTTATGGCCCGAGGCACCCGACGTCCCCCACATTCATCTTCCAAGGGCGGCCTCCCCAAATAGCAAGTTTTGAAGAGGTGCATATTGTGCTGCTTTGTGATTGTCAAAGCTCCTCGCGCCCACAAACAAGTCTGGAATCAGTTCGCATGTGAAGCAAAAGTCAAAATTGAGCTGCAGGTGCATGCGCTTGTTTATGTAAAGCTACAGGAGAGCTCATTTCTCCTGCATGGACACGGTGTCTCTTCTGGCCACAGAGGGTTCGGCTACTCCTGGAACCCCTCCGGTGAAATCTTTTGGAGAGACAATCCGGACGGTGTGGAGGCCCCACTGTGACCTGTGGGCCCTACCTGAGGCAATGCTGGTTTATATTCACCCCCCTGCCTCGTCTGCCTGTCTGCTGTTTGAGTTCATCCCGGTGCAAAGCGGTGTGAATGTCAGTGTCGTGTGTCATCGCCCCAGACAGAAGCCTTGTGTTCCTTAAGAACAACCCTGACGTGGGCGAGCGTCACACACGACCAGGACAAACCAGAGCGGTGGGATGGTTTCCTCTCAGATGGAGACGGCACAAACAAAATTCCGTACATTCATCGACCATCGGCTGACATGTGCTTGTTGTCTCTATCTATTATCTCCTATCACCTACCTTGTTTTTACTTGGAGCAAAATTGCTGCTTCCATTGTGTTAAGCAAACGCCAGACAGGACTTTAACGTCACAGTGAAGGAGCATTTCGGAGACGTCTTGCTCCCTTAATTTGATGCATTTCCTGTTTGAGCTTGATTTGATGGAGGACGATATGTCGGCCAGAATTTTTTGCGCACTGGGGCATCATGATGACAACATAATAAAGTGAAAGTAATGGGATTCTAGAAGAAAAGCACACAATTTATGTCAGTTTTTGAGTACAATTTGACAAATAGATATATCCTTTCTTGTATGAAAACAAGTATTTTTCATCTCTCCAGTGCAATTTTCAGCTGTTAAATAACTTCCTAACCATACAGTGTAATATTAGTGTGTCACATCCCGAGGCTTTAAACTTTTTCATTACCCCTCCCCTTCATTTACATCTCCCTTTTATGTCTGATGTGGGCTAATGTGAGTGATATCAGGAAGAAATTGCTGCTTTCTTCTGCACTTAGTTAGATTACTTGATAGAAATAAACTGTTTTTCAGAACATCTCCATACAGTCAACTCAGGTTGCCATCAAACTTGTGATGGATATGTAAGCAACAGAGCTCTGTTTGGTTCCTTTTGCTTTATTTTAGCATGTAATAACCCTCTAGATATAATGGGAAACATTACGAGACAGAGCATAATGACTCAGTGTAATCCACTTTTTACCGAATATTACAAAATGTGTTCTCGCAGCTCTTTCTCCGTCTTTCCCCTCCAGCTAATGTTCTGTTGTGTCTAATCAATGGCGAGGCCACAGTAATTTGGTTTGATTGAAATCCCTCTAGGATAAAAACATCATTAGTGTGAAAAGAGAAATACATGGAAAAAAAAAAACATATCAGAAACAAAAGTGTTTTTAATTTTCCATCCCACAGGGGGAAATGGCCATATGTAGCAGTGCTGATGACAATTGGTGGTTTGTTGATAATTGCATCATGTCTCTTTTTCTGCATATGTTAAAGCTTAATTTGCATGCATCGCACATTGCCTTTAGATTGATGAATTAATAATGTAGTAATGGTTCGTTTCCTTCTGTCTGACACACACACACACACATACACACTCACTTTCTCACTCTTTCACACTCACATTCTTCTCTATTCTCACTTTTCTTTCTTTGTGCCTTTCTCTCCAGATGAATTTAACCCTGAAGTTCCCAAACTGGAGAAAAGCGTCAGTGGCAGCAGCCCATCACGTGACCGCCTTCTTCTCACCGTGGCGATGCTGCTCGTGTCTGCCGTCCTTTTGTCCTAGCGTCTGTCACCCTGAGTGACACTTCATGCATAGCTGGACCGCCTTGTCCAAAGGGCTTTGTATCCACCGAGTCGTTGATGTGAAAGTTGGCAGAAACGCAGAAGAGAACCGAGTAGAAACAGAACCACAATCACAAGGAGACAGAAAGAAATCCTTGAACTTAACTTAACTGGACTTCAAAAAAAAAAGGAGAGGCCTTTTTTGCTGTCATATTTACACCAGTGTATTTTGACACTCCATGTGTTGTTGGACATCAATATCATATGAATACCACAGCATCTCATGCAGGTGTGTTTGCCACAACATGGAGACCACAACCACAAACCAATATTCAGCATCGGACTTCTGCGCTGCTGTCATGCCTGAGTGAAAAAGCGGACTTGTCATAAGTTGGACGTAGACACTCTTATTGTAGCATGGACTTGAAATCACCTGAGGAATTTATGACGAACCATCTCCAGCTGGTGAAAGCAAAGGTTTTTGTAGCCGTAAGCTTTGAAGAAGGTGGCAAATGTTTGCAGTGGATTTTTAGGCCTTGGACCACGGACCACGTATGCTGATGGATCAAACTCAACTTAGATGTAGTGAAGAGCAAGCTGGACTCTGGAACTGTACTGATCTCACCTGGGCTACACAGGATATTCATATGATCAGTCAGTGATGAGAACTGCTGCCATTGTCCTGGACACTGAGGAATGTTTTCACATTGGTGCGAGAGAGCTGCTGGTAATAAGAGCCCAAGGTGGTTCTTAAAAAAAAAAGAGAGAGAAAGACTTTGTGAGGATATCCGCAGGCCTTTTGAGAATCCATTTTCTCCAGACATCAAAAATACCCCTGGCTTTGTGATAGGTACAGATGCAAAGCCTGCATTTCTTACAAGATAGCAAGCGCCCTCTCAGAACTAGTCCTTTGTCTGCATTTCCTGCCTTCACAGTGTAACAACCCTAGAAAAATACAGACCCAGGACTAGTAATTTGACGGCACTTAGACTTGGTAGATGTGTGTTTTGTTCCGAAGCATTTACCTTCAGCACTTCGCGTAGATTTTCCGGATGTCAACCCTTTCTCCTCGCAGCAATCAGCAGAGTCATTCAGAATACCACTAATTTACAATTCTTAAAATCCTCTCTCAGCAGCAAGCACCCTTTTAATCCCAGACAACCCCGTCTATTCCTTTTCCACTTCAAGGGTTCCCGGCCAGTCAGTGCTGATGGCCATTACAGCAGTCACAGTCACCATGGAAATGACCCCATACAGTCGCCGGAGCGCGGCAGGTGCCTGACGAGAAATTGTGCTTTGAGTCTCAAAGTAACGCTGCCGCCATTTTGTTACAAAAAAAAAAAAAAACAATAAAAAAAAAGAAACACGTGTGAATGTGCAAATAAAGACAAGTTCACTTTTTTATATTGTAATACAGGACAACGTAGGCTGGCATTAATCAAATTACAATGTTGTGCTTTTTTAATTTATTTACTTTTCAAATGTATTTATTTTAACATTAAAGTATATTATTTATCTACCTAATTTATTAGTGTGCATTTGTAGGCCTTTGCTCAACAAGCTATTGTGCCATTTTTTTATTCTTTTTTTTAAAACAGTGGAAATTTTTACTGCAGCATTTTTGCTTGTGTAGATAAATAGTCAGATGTAATTCAGCCTGACAAACAGAGAGGGTTATTGGTTATGACTAATCAGTAGGGAAATTCACTGAGTAACCCTACTCTCATGTAACAGATACAGCTAACCAGAGCATGTCATAAACCAACTGTGAATGCACAGACAGAGCCGATGTTGATGGAAGGGCAGCATTCCTCTTGTGCTGCACTTGCGAGACGAAGGAGTCTGCATTGTAATGTATATTTATAATACATGCCGGTTATGGAATGTGCGTGTGTGTGTGCACAAGCGTGTATGAGTGTGTGCGTGTGTGTGTGTGTGTGGCTTTATCTGCCTGCTTTCCTGTGTGTGTGCGTGCGCGTGGGAGAGAGCAAGAGGAAAAAAAAAACATATGTGTGCACATTTGTGTGCGTATGTATGTAGAATGTGTTTGTCCGCGCTTTTCGAGTATGTGGCATTTAGAAATTTCGTACCCGTTAAGGAGTCGTTTGTAGGATCTGAATATGCAAGTGTGTCTGAGAGAATGTGCTCTTCTGTAATGTTAGTTTACGTTACGGGGTTTGGGAAGCGGGCGAAAAGCATTTACTGATGTTGAAGACAACCACAAGAAATGTGTTTACCTTTGACAAGAATGAATAAAAAAAACCTGTAAATTGATCCAAGAATGATTAAAACAATGGCAATTAAAACCTTTTTTGCAAATTTACTTGTGTGTATGTTTCATAGATGCATAACAAACAAACTGTACCATTTCTTTGCAGAGAAATAACTTCTCTGTCGCCTCTGTCCGCCCTTTCTTTATCTTAACAGTGACTCCTTCACCTTCACTCAGCCGGCACTCACTTCTGTTTGTTTTCCTTGAGCACTACTTGAAAGCAATGGTCTCCCTCTTTCTCTCACACTCCACTTTTAGATGTGTTGGTTTCGAGCAGACATGTAAACAGACAGCGCTCTTGCTGCACGTACTCTGGGTGTAAAACTATCACCCTTTCCTTTCTCACATGGCCCATCCTTTGCAGCACCTCGCTTCGCTTTCACAAACACTTCGTCTGCCATAAAACATAATGACAGCGTGGGGGGGAAAGTCACGGCTCCACATCTCCCACTCCATCCATCTCGCTTTCTCAAAAAAAGGGAAAAAAAACACCTGCAAGCCATTCATGTCTCCACAAATCCATCTCTCCACATCGCTCTGCGTTCCCTTTGCCCCCGTCAACTTATTTCTAATCTAATTGTACGCAGAACAGAAAGAAGCTGACAATGGGGAGGGACACACGTCTCAGATGCACTAATGTCCATGTCCAAAGGGACAGAGGGGGGCACATAAGATTTTTGTCTTTGATGTCGCACATCAGGCCTGATATCACATGAGAGAGAAAGAGAAAGAAGTAGAGCAGATTCTGCTGTCGGCTGTCAGCTTGAGCTTCTCACTTCCTGACCTGGGTCAAAGAGTGTTTCCAAATGTGTGTGTGTGTGTGTGTGTGTGTGTGTGTGTGTGTGTGTGTGTGTGTGTGTGTGTGTGTGTGTGCATCGAGGGCTTGAGCCAAGAAAAATTTAAAGCTAATTCAATATACTTTTCGTGATTGACAATTTACTTGACAAATTGTGAGTCATACTTAACCAAGCAGGTTACAATGAAGTGATGGCGTCTATTAATATCTGTTTCACAGCTGCTTGACTCAGCTGCGAGGGAGCAGCTTCTGATTCCCACTGACATTTAGCTGACAGACTGATAATTGTCGAATATTACAGTAGGTCTTGGCTTACAGTCCCATGCCTTTTTATAGGTTTGGACTTGCACATAAACGTTTCAGTGTTTTGACATGGGGGGGGGGACGTGGGGAAGGGTTTTAGCTTCTGCTCCAGGGCCTGAGTTGACAGCCTAAACCATCGTTTTGCAGGGAATCAGCCTGCTTGGTTTTTTGGCAGCGAGGCTGTCTCTGGTTAGTTATGTAAGGGAATTAGCACTGTCATATTAACACCTTAACTTCGTGTCTGGAAAAGCTTATGTTTTGCTTGCGCCTAAATGAAACATTAATTGATCTGCTTACTATTCAAATGAGGGGATCAGGAGTGTTGCCAGTGGATTAAAAATGCCTACCTTTCCCTGAGCGGCTGACACACAGCCTCACGTTTGCAGCGTGGAACAGAGATCTAACAAGTGCTCTGTCCAGACTCTAACTGAGGAAGACATTCCATTAGCAAAAGGAGATGACCTCTTCTACGTTTGGAGGCATATTATCGTTTTCTGAATCATTTACTGTGAGATAAGCCATCTGTAGCATGGGCAGGCCCGTGCCGTCGAGAAGAATTCCCCTGACAAGCTGCACCGTCTGGCCCAAACAATGAAACAGATGCCTCCTCCTCAGAGAACTTGTTATAGCACAGGACATCAACGAGACAATCACTGAGACTAGTGCTGCCTTCAAGTGCTCTTTGGAAACTCCTGTTTCAAGGTTGGGACTCATAAAAATGAGTTGTGGCTCATTCAAATTCCTCTGGCTGGGAAATGATGTAATTGACAAAATCTCGCTTTTCTTTTTCGTGTTTTATTTTTGGAATCAAGCAAGACAAGGAAGAAGATTTGGCTGATGCTTTAGTCCAAAATGTTCCCACTACATGCAGCACAAACACATCACCGGTTGCTAAATTGTGAACAGAAGGAGGCGAGAATCAAACGCCAACTCTGTGATTTATGACAAACATGAGCAACCACCTGAGCTGCTGCTCCAGTATAATACACGTAGGCGTAATGGTGACTTTTGTGCTTCTACATATATGACAACTACACATTTAACAGAGTGAATCACAGATCACCGCCAGCTTTTTACACAAAATGCCACTCATTTCACTCCATCTACTTCCTCTAGAGCTGAGAGCAGCTGCCAAGTTTCTCGCTTTGTGCCATTCAGCTCCTGTCTGCCAGCGCACATATTAAATATATTAATTCATTTCACTTTTCTACATTCAGTGGCTTCCCAGCTTTTTTCTTTGGATCATTTCTGACCTGCTTGAGAAGCCGTTTTTTTGATAGTAATAATAACAGCACTTTCACTGTAACCACTTAGTCTGCTTTCCACCCATAGGTGTCGCCAAAGTTTTCTTTCAGTCGGTGTGTCTGCTGGGGAAAACACCACTGAGGTGCATGCAGGACATCTGCAAAACATTATGCAATGGATTTACTGTAAGTACATTTGCCTATAAGGTAAAAATTGAATTCAGAAAAATAACAATGACAGCACTGATTTGGTTTATGCATTGCGTGGTCTATGTACCCTGAATAGATTTTACTTTATTCATCTAAGCAGAGCTGAATAAGGTTAAGCTGCTGAAGTTCAGTAGGACTTAAATTTAATATCTCCCCAAAAAACTCATTCAGGGAGTTTAGTGTGCCATCACTGTAGCCCATGTTTGATTCATGGGAGGCTGCTCTGGGGACACCCAGTGTTAACAACATGAAGAAAAATAAAGCCGGTTCTCATAAGGTCATCAAAGGCAACATAAGGCAAACCAGAGATAACTTCATAGAGTCTCTTATGTAACTGTCGAAAGGGTGAGCTGACCTGTGCTCAACTGGTCAGGATTATATTTGTTCAGGGGTGAGTCATCACAGATTAAGAGTAAATTTAGATTTCCGCAACAGACTGTATCATAATGTCAACTATTTCTGTTTTACGTGGAAATCTAAATTCATTCTAGTCTAATCTGTGCATAGGTTTGTAGATGTTGTATTTCTTTTAATATTAAGCACAGGCAAAATATCCTTTCAGCGGTTCACATGTAGTTTTGTCAGTATGACAAAGTATCTTCTGTACCTGCAATTGAAGATGAGATCATGTCCTCAGTATTACTTCTGACGACATAGGGAGTTTACACACTACACTTAAAAAGCAATACTTATATATTTTATGAGCTGGTGCCATTTTAGACTTGGAATTTGTTTACTTATAGGCAAACAAATAAATACATCAATAAATGCTTCAGTATTTTCCCACCACATTTTCCTTCCTGCCGGTGTTGAAGAAGCTTAAAAACAGCTTTTAGACCTTTATGATATATGGGAAATAAAATGTTTATATAAATAATAATTCAACTGAAAAAAATGAATAAAATATGAAAATCAAAATAAAGAATGAATTGTGCAAAGTTTAAACGCTTTATTAAACAGATTATATTCTATCAATTTAATGAAAAAGTCATATTAGCTTACTTAAGTATGTTATCTTGGTAAAACACAACACAACACAAACAAGGATTTGTTGAACTGTTTTAAGGATAGACTTATAAAGATACTTGTACCTCCTGTTGTTGTCCCCCAGCTTTTGTCCGTCTTTCCCTGAAATGTAGTTAACAGGTAATAAATTCACAAAATTTAGGGAATTAATCTTGTTTTTCACCAACTTGTCTCATTTATGCTGCAAAGGTATTCTCACAAATCCATTTGTTTCCAGAACAAAGCCCTGCTTAAGGTTGATGTTTACGTGGACAGTTGACAGAGTAGTTTTCTATTTTAGTGAGAAAAATATTTTGTGCTTTGAATGTCCTCACACATCTCCAGTGGAGGAGGAAGCATTCAGATCAATGTGTTCTTTAGAAGTGTTGGTCGGCAGATTATTTTACCTTTAGATAGAGCGGGGACAGTTCACGCCTTTTTTCATTGTTAAGCTCCGTGGCTGGTGGTAGTCGCTGCATATTTAGCATATGCATGAGAGTGATAATATCTCATCTTGCAGCAAGAAAGCAAATAAGCATTTCTCAAAAGCTGAACTATTCCTTTAAATACAGTGCTTGAGTAAATGTACTGAGTTACATCATTGTCTTAATCTAATGTCCCCAGTCCTGGATTCAAACAGTAACAATCCAACTATGTTTATTCTCATATTCAACTGGCTTGAAAGCAACAATCCTCTTGTACTGTAACTGTTGTAGCCCAATGATCTCAGTTCATACCTGTACCTGTTCACCTGCTCTGCTCTGATGTGTGTCCTCTGGCCTGAAAGCATCCTAATGGGACCTCTTCAAATCTGCCCAGGATGTTGGATTTGACTTGACACTCCTGTGGCCTCAGGTCACCGTGAGTAAACTCTCCTCCTCTGCAGATGGAAACTGACCCAGGTGGGAGTTTGAGCTGAGATGAGGTGAGGATCCAAAATGACATCATTTAAGCCCTGGAGAAATATGATGCCACCTCCTGCAACATAGATACTTCTTCACCAGATCGGAGAGGATGACGTGACGGTCTGCCGGTGACATCAGCAAACCATCGAAGCAGGTAACAAGTGTGATATGTCAGCGTTCACTTATTTATGTTTCAAAGCTGCTGATCTGATACGTGCAGCAGTCAGGGTTGGAAGGATCTGTGAGGTCGGTATCCAATCTCATTAATAGTCCATTTTCAGCTGACAATTGGCCCTCGGAGCAAGAGAGGCATGCTACAACCTAAGCATGAAATCTGAAAGCAAGAAAAACGTTGCTTCCAGTAGGCGAAACCTTACATTTACTGAATCGTCATAATGGGCCCAAATTGAATCAAAACTTCTAATTTTACAACGACAGCCCACTAATTTAAGGTTTTATGAGGCAGACGTTCTTGGACATGTTGTTAAGAGATGCAGGAAAATGTGACTGTGCATCTTAATTAGAACGGCGTTAAGCTTCCTAGAGGGCTTTGCTTTTGCGCACATTAATTTGGGCTCTTGCCAATCCTCTCCAGATCAGTTGACTAATGTGTTGACAAGTGGAGGAAAGTTATCGCAGAATATCAAACAGACCACATTTGCCGTCTGCAGCAGCCCCCGGTAGTAGCGACAACGGCGCGTATGAAAAACTGCTTTGAATTTTAAAGAGGGCAGGATTTGACTGTAACCCTGGGCGAGAAGAAATAGAGGTTGATATCAGGCTGCAAACGGAAGAAGATTTTATTTGCTCAGTTGAGGTCTTCAATATGTATTTACTTTTATAAACATATCAGTGAAGTCAGACTCATATAACCTTCTTTTTTTATGTAAACTGTTATCTTTTTTCCCATTTAACAGGCTAAAGCGTCTTATGAATTATAGAAAGCACATTTGAACTGAGTTGAAAGCTGCACTGTTCCTTTGCAAAAAACTCTGTTAGCAAAAAAACATCCCCAGCCGTCTCCCATGTGTGAGTATTTTTCATGGAAGTGAGATTTAAGATGCTTCATCTTGCCTGCATTAACACAGCCGTCTCCGCAGAAAGTTGAAGAAATCAATGAATTTCTAATCAAATGGAAAAAAAAACTGAATGTGCGACAGCCTGGCAAATTCCCACCATGGGATGGATTTTCTTTTTAGCAGTCGTCTTTTTCACCCCTCCAGCTTTCACTTGTAAGAAAAATCTGCCTCTCATCTCTCCTTCCTTCCTGTGTTCTTCTGCTTTGTGACATTTCCTCAAATTTACTCTACATCTCGCCCTGCGTTCTGCCTGTGGCCTCTCATCATTTGTGTCTAATCTTTCTATCCTCAGGTTGCCTTTCCTGTAACCCTTATTAACCCTTGTCTACATTTTAGACAGTAATACCTTCCCTCCAGTCTCTGCGCTGTTCGCTGTTCACCCCCCACCCTCCTCCTCCTCTTCCTCTCTCCCTCCAGATTTAGCTGTAATCCCTCATTTCTGGTTGCTACATCTGCACAGCACTCAACAGCTGGGGACCCACTCACACACACACAAACAGGCATAGACCTTGTGTTGTGTGTGTGTGTGTGTGTGTGTGTGTGTGTGTGTGTGTGTGTGTGTGTGTGTGTGTGTGTGTGTGTTTGTGCGCAGACACTTTGGGCATCTGGTCAAAACTTAAGCCCAGGAATAGCGAGTGCTTGTCTCCAAAAAAAGATGTTGTGACAGAGTATTTATGTCGGGCTGAACGATCCAGGATGTTGCAGACTGACACAAATAAGTATCAAAGGGAAGAGATAGCACCATTTAAAATGTACAGAAAGATGCAAAGAGAGTACATCTTGTCTGGATTGTAAACAAATATTTGAAAAGGACATCCCGTCTGAAGATGACCTGTTTTATTACCAGGAACTTGGATTTCCCTCTTTTGATTCGGCTCTTTGAAAGTTCACTACAGAAGAGCCGACATCATTTCATAACACCATCAAAAGACAAATTCTGGAGCGTCTTCACTCACAGATGAGGGACCTTCTTTGTAGTTTAAATGCAAGTTGCCAAATGGTTTAATGTTGCTATGTTATTAAATATCACTAAAAAAATCTAAACTAATGCCAAAATTAAAGAAACACATTCAATTCATTGGTTTCATTTCATTTGCTAACAGCACCACTACTTTGAACTACATGACATGACAACAACAATTCTGCAATGGCAATGCTAACGTGCTAATTTTTTAGCAGGTTTGAAGTTAGCTAATTAATGTTAAAAACACAAAATATAACTGAGGATTATGGAAATTTCATTAGTTTTGCAGGTATTTGGTCATAAACCAAGGTTTTGAATACATTAAAATTGGGCCTGATGATAGTGGTGGATGAAAAGTCAGGGGACCATCAAAGTCAGTAGGCTTCATCCTCTGGGTACCACGAATGTCTGTTCAGTATTTCACAGCAATCTCTCCAACAGTTGAGATATTTTGGTCTGACACCAAAGTGGTAGAAGCAAGCATCTGCAAGCATATCTAAAAACCAGACAATCAGCACACTTATGAAGATCCATCCTCAACCATTGCTCAATATTTCATGTCAATGTCACCCAATATTTTTGTTGGTGCAAAGTCAGTCAGTTTCATTCTCTGGGGACCTTGATTGTTGCCAATGCAATAATTTGTTGTTGAGATCATTCATTGTGGGCCAAAGTGATGAACCAACCAACATCACATGACAGTATCATGGTAAATCAAATTAACTCTGCTCTCATGCCCAATAGAACCATAGTGTTTTACAAGTGTACAGATATGAATTACATTGCATAAGATCATGTAGCATGAATGTTCCACGGGGGATGACACATTGGTTGTCAACACCAATTTTGGACATTTCGTCTGCTAAACTTCTCAGTGTGATGACGAATCACCAATATGAAAGGGCATTTTGTTAAAAGGTAAAGCCCGTTGCACTTCCTAACTATATTTTGTACCTTCTGTGAGCATGTGTCAAATTCACTTACTTCAACTGACTGCTTCAGATGTCACAAGGTATCTTGACTCACTTCCCACAGGGAACGTTTTCCCAAATGTCATATTGACAAACTAATTTTGCAAATGCCTTTCAGTTTCAGTTTTTTTTCTGGTTTTTGCAGCCTTTGATGCAAACTGAAACCGACATGGTGTGCGACTTAAAAATACACATTCGAAAAGAAGCAGAAATATGGAACTATGGATTTCATGAAAACGCTCGTGATTTCACAAACAATCTGTGTTTATAAGCTGTCAATGTTTTCATCGTGTTTCATTTACAGCTATGCATTGACTTAAACAGAAACCATTTCTTATTCTGGAGCATAAATAATCGTGGAGGGTGAAAGCCAAATACCCGTTTGCGGCACATGAGACTCGTGTGAGCGCCACATTACACCAGGCTGCAGAGTGTTAATGGCCTCAATGATAGATGACATGTTAACACAGACTGGTGAAGCATTCAAATGAAGTGGAAGAACAGAGTGACATCTCATTGCTGGAACATGAACGTGTTGGAAATGCACACACTGAAAATTTTAACAGCCTTTTCATAAGTGGAGAGATTTTTTTTTTTTTTTTTTTTAAACAGTAGGTAACAGTTGTAAAGTTTGACTGGCAGCATCTGTAGAGTTCGCAGCGTTCACAGACTGTGTTGCATGTCCTCCTTACAAATTAATGTTTTTCCCCCTCAAACAGCAGCAGCATGACTTTTGGTTCGAAGCCAGCAGAGGTCTTGCCTTTAACAAGCAGCACCTGTGCCTAATCAAACCCCTGCCTTCGTATCTGTGAGTTTCAGTAAACACAGAGGGAGCCTGGGACTGACATGACTTTTACTTTAAGCACTCCATGTAAAACTGTGGCACATGTGGTATGTTTCATATGAGTGTGCTGCACCAGGAGGCTTTGTATAAAACAATTAACCAATAAAATCAATGCAGACGTTTAAAAGCCACTCCCCTCGAAGCAACTCCTTAACTGATATCCCACTGATTTACACTTTTGAATGATGGACCTGCTCCAACTTCAGCAGGAAACTTTACAAATCAAAGGAGATGAAAAGAGTTGCTGGTGTCGAACGGCGGTGCATCAGTAATGAAAAATGCTGAAGGTCTGTCCAGTCAGGGTTTATGTGGGTGGGAGGGTCGTCCTGTAAGCTACTAATCCCTTCTATGGCCATCCGTCTTAAATGTAATTTCATTGTGAATGGAAACAAAGCTACAGCTGACCGGGCCCGTGGTCTGAAAGGTTTTCAGACTTTTCCTCTCAACCCTAAAAGTGTTAATAATGTAGCACTAGTCATGTGTCAACACTATGATTGAAAATGGCTTCACTGATGCATGTGAAATATAGAAAGACATAAAGATTATTAATGTCATGAGCAACGTGAGCAAGGTGATTTTATGGAAGGTCAAAAGGTTTAGATTAATCCCTGTTAAACCCCTGTGACATCAAATATAGTGCATGTATGGTAAACTGTATATGTGAGCCTGGTGAGTCGCTCGTGACCCTCTTGAAAAAGCTAGTAAGTGACCTTTGAGTTTAGAATACTTTATGATAAGTACATGCATATATGTTTGCAGCTAACACAAACTTTAAACTGCAATAACAGATTTTATGGCCACTTGAGGAAAGTGGAACAAGCTATGAACACAACACTGACAGATTTTCACCTTATAAAGTTGATAAGGAGAATGTTCAGTTCAGAATGTTTAGCAAACAGTTGCCTATTTGCACATTCAGCAGATATGGAGAATAAGCATTAAAAGAGTCCTCTACTGATTTAGTATTGCACTCCTGGAACAAATGTCTGGCTCAGAATGAAGAGTTTTAAAAAAGGATAAAATTGATGCCGCAGAACCACAAATATCCTTTTTTTATTCCATGTTTTTCCTTGTCAAACTTTGGCACCTATAATGCCCACAATGCAATTCAAGTTTGATCAGAGATTTTTTTCATTTTCAAACTCATACTTTTCAGATCCAACTTGTGAGGATCTCTACTGCTGGTCGACCTTTTCTCTGTGTTTGTGTGTCTCTCTGTGATTGTGTGTCTGTAGGCGTGGTGTCTCCTCTCACTCTCCTGGGTCACTGATTACTGCTCTGCCTGCTCACCTGCTGCAAGCGACACACCTGCAATCCATCACCTCATCTACTCAGCAGTATATCAACTCTGGTTCTTCATCAGCTCTGGTTCTTCATCAACTTGTCCTTAGATTGTTCTGTCTGCCACAGTGGTAGCTAAGAAACCAGGGCTGCCAGTGTTATTAGTTCTTGTTCCTTGTGTCTATTCCAAGTTAACATGCTCTCACCTGTAGATCTCTCAACCCCAGGCTTCACCTATCATTCACCCGCTAAAACAGTATTTGGCAGTTGCCTTTTTTGGCACTAAAACATTATTGTACTTGGGTCCAAATATCTTTGAACGTGACACAGCCAATGCTGATGCAAGTTGATCTCTTGAGGCAGTTTATTAAACTTCACACACACACAGCTCGCTCTGAAAGGGAACACTAAAGCCTTTTTTCACATGTGTAATTGTGCCAAACTGTTGATCACCCCTTTAATTTTGAGTCCTGGGTTTAGCTCTGTTTTTGGTCTTTACCAGCTCTTGAGGGAAACATCTTGTTCTTTTGCTCCTAAATGCTCTATTATGTTAATCAGCCAGTTAACTTGGCCTGGTCTTTGTTTGGTGCTGGACAAGCAGTGAACAGTGGGTTTATTGAAACCTGCTCCAGACAGAAATTACACTTTGAGAGGTTCGATCCAGAAAACCAGAGCAATGAACTGAAACTCACTGTAAAACTCTGTAGGGATGGGTTCATCAATGCGAGCAACCCCTTTTACCAACAAGGAGTCATGTGACACTATAAATACCTATTTTCTGCTCATTTAAATGTTGTAGATAATTGCCACTAACAAAGCTATATGTTTGTTGGATGGTAGTCTTGCTACACTCTGGTCATCTTTGGCACATTAAATGCTCCACACACTGATCAAAGAGCTTATCACTTAAAGCAGAAGCAGAAGGCCCAGATGAGTAAAACCTAACTGAGTCTATCCCAGCCTGGCTTGCTTCTCTGCAGGGTCGGAGATCACAGCATGTTTTTGGTGTTATATCCATATTAATAACCACTAAAATGGGTTGTAATCCCAACCCCTCCCGTGGAGCATTGATACAGCCATCAGATTATTTTTATCAGTTTTATTTCTCCTTTTGCAGATCCACATGTTTGCAAAACTGCACGGTGGGATTACTACTGAAATCATCATATCTCATCTACAACAATGTTACAAAAACCTGATTTATTTGATTTAATTTAAATGTTTCTCTCTTTTTTTTCCGCCTTTTAAAAAGCTCAGTCTTACCTACTGACCAGAAATTTTCACTGGCTCATACAATAACATCAACATGTCAAAGCTGTCAAATTAATTGTGACACCTTCTCATAATTAGACAAATTAGATCACGGAAGAGATGATTAACAACTGTCTTTTATTCAGTGGTCACAATGAAAGCAGCACTTATTGTTATCACCTGTTTACCATCACAGAGGATGTTGCTACTTGTGTGTTTCCTTTCACTTTTGCTTCAAAAAGACCATTATGGAACATATTTTTTCACCCCACTACTTTCACTGGTTCCACCAGCAACCCAAAGCATCAAGCATTAGAAACTTTTATGTGGGAAAAGCTGTGATCTCAAAAGTAATTTTCAAGATTAATTGATGTTAAAAGGCTCGTTCACAGTTTTGGCAATCTCTAATGGATCCAACTTTTTTTTTAATCCTAACATATCTTATTTCGCTTTCATGAAGGATGATAATGAGTATTTCTTATCCATTACATTTCTATGCGATTTAAATAAAAGAGACTGTTAACAGAGAGCATGGGACTTCCTAGTTCATTTCCCCTTAAATGACCCAGAGCAAAAACTCACTCCCACTGTGGCATCGAGGTCCCAGAATGGGCATGAGAGTCAATGCTGACAGACACTGATGACTTCGAGGCACAGACTCGGTTTATCCCCATACCGCTAATGCTGCTGTCCCCAGCTACACCCTATTAAGAGTTTGTGAGCATTTTTTTTGTTGTTTTGAATGAAACCCTAGATGTGGAAAGCGACTGATTAAAAGACCTTTAATCAACAAGCCTATATGAGGGATGTCTGCAGTTGTGACCTCTGCCCAGACATGCGTGGCGCTAAGCCCTCTTAGCCCATCACGACGTGTTATGAAATACTGTTGATTTCACTGAGTGGGATCAAATGGAGGTAAAACTTACACACACATCTGGAGCATTGTGTCTGAACTGCTTTAAATCTATAAATGGATAGCGAAAGAGCAAAAGGAAGTAGATGAAGGATGAGTAAAAAAGAGTGACGTGTGGGATGTGTCTGTGTCAGTGGGGGCTCGTTTGAATGAGCCCAGTGCAAATGTGGAAGTGCATATATGTGTGTTTTGCGTGCGTGTGGATACATGCTCAAGGCAGTACTTATTCACGAGAATGAAAACAAGTCAGAACATGGTTACATGGTTCACCTGTCCTGGTAGAGCGGTTACACAATCCCTGCTCCAGAGACATCGCAGTGAAACAGAATAAAAACAACTCTGCTCCAGCTGATATTTTCTAGTAGTTATTAGGCTCATTCATATTATATAATTTTAACTAAATTAAGGTCATCATTGAGGGCGGTAGATTGAACATTAGTGTTAGCTCTACATAACAAACACCCCTTCTTGCATCGTACTCTGACATAGATGGTCTTTTTGAGGTGAATTTGTCATCCTTCCGACCCTGCCCACAGAGGGATCAGATCATGCCTTCAAATGGAGTTGTGTTTGTTGTGTTAATCTGAAGACTTACTCACGTTTGAACGATTCAGTGATTCATAATTTCGTAAGTTCATTAGTTGTGACATACACTAGTGTCAGAGGCAAAGGAACTTTTGGAAATTTCAACCCCCTTTTTTGTTGTCAGCTACTTGTTGTTCCTGAACTTCATGATTTTTAAAAGGCAAAGAAGAACAAAATCCTCAAAAGCTGCAACGATCACATGACCTGAATCACTTCAATGACGTGAAAAATTATTCTGAAGATCAGAACAGGTTTACCTTAAACAAAGAGGACATTGCCAACAGCTGTTGGTTCTATGTCATTTCTTTATTGATAAAGGGTCTAGAGGGATTTGAGCAGTTCAAAATGGAAGTAGCTACCACATTAGCTGTGTCTCATGACTTGCAAGTGTTCACCAAGCTTGCAGCATCCCCCTTTTCCACAAGCACACGTGAATTAATTTTGGTGTGCCACTTTCAGATGTTGTTTGGCACTCCGCTCTCTGCACGCCTTTACCCTGCTGCTCCAGACAACAGGCTCTGCTGCAATGATCCATTAATAGCAGATCATCAACGAGGAAGGTCTATCAAAGCTTCATAGTACCCACTACCCCACTGGCCAACATGGACACTCCAATTAATCCTTCACTAATACGATTTTGCACTGGGACAGTGAAATTTGCCAATAGCAATGGGATGATTTAGAGCACCAGACCAGGCTGAGCTCCTCATATCTCCTGAGATGAACATAGCTTACTGTACGTGTACTAATGCCTCCTTGATGCCCATTGGTGGAAATCCAAATGAGGGCATATCATCCCAGATACTATCCATATGTATCAGCAAGAGGTCCAGGCAAGGCTGCAAATAGATCATCCAGCTGTTGTGCCAGTTGTGGTAAACACAGCAAGGATTAGCCCCTGCTCTTAAGCTAGGAGATAATGATTCGAAATGGCCCAGGGTCAGAGGTCGATTGCATGTGTCCTGTTCTGTGGGCAGCATAATGTGCTCCCTGTGTCCCGTCTGCGTTTAGAAATAGAAAGACCTCTGGTCCGGATCGACGCTCAAGCATCCGCCGTCACACCACAACTGCCAGGCTCAGGTGGACAATTTGGAGGCACAGAAATCATAAACTAATACATACGGGGCAGATCAGACGCACAAGCAGACACACAAAAGCTCAAATGTATTTACAAAATATAGCACATAATTTGCATCTTCCTTCCACTTTTGATAAGAGACAGGCCCTTTAAACCTCTAGATAAAGTGGATTCACATCAGGTCATAGGTCTTAAAGAGGCGTAAAGGACATGAATGAGCATTCTGCAGTATGAGTACAACTCAGGCTGTGTAGGTCAACTTATGACTATGACCTTAACACCCGTCAAATATTAAATACAATCACACAATATCAACAGACCAGAAAGAATAATCCCTCCCCACACTAGCAGCAGCAGCAGCAGCTGTAGTGATTTGATATATTCAGTAAATTTACTGTGGTCTGGAGCTCACACAAATCCATACAGTGCTTTAATGTACTTTCCAGTTCAGTGCTGTGAGAAGCTATAGTAGCAGCTGAAGGTGGGAAGCAGAATTGCCTCAGAATAAAACATGTCCTGCTTCAATTACATACCTTCTGTTATAATATCAACCTAAAATCATCAATTCATTTTAAAAGGAGTAGGTTCATAAACTCAGTTTCATTACTTGAACACATCTCGACAGTTTAACGATAGTATCTGTAGTTAGAGCTGTAGATTAGTGCTGCACTACCCATATCACATTAACAGTGATGAAATTCATTCCAGTCTATCCGGGCTGCCTGTCAAGACCTAACTTCATCTCACTTATTTTGTTTTTTAGCAGGAAATTTGTTTTCTGACTGCCTTCAGCTCAGCCAGGAATTGAACTGTCTGTTGAATTTCTGTTGCCGTTTCAAACCGTCAAGTTCAATCAGTCATTTATAAAACAAGGCCCGCATGAACCCCGCTGCAGCTCAGCAACCACCTGTGATTGTTTCAGTGAATTTGTCATCTCGTAATTTTCGTCACCGGTGTGGCGCTTCGATGCAGAAAGCTACTGATTTGGTTGTACTCAGATCGGCTTGAGGACTGAATGATTTGTTTGTTTATGTAATGAACACCTCCAGAATTCTAAGAAAGGTCAATCATCTCTTTTCAGCTCAAAGTTCACCTACTACCTTTTTTTTGTGGGTGGAGATTCCCAGATTGTCATGGAGGTGGATCTGTTGACATATGATTTCTTCAATATCGCTTTGTCCATGTTGACTCCAAAGGCAAATGTGCTAATTATAGCAAATGTTAGAATACAGAATTGCTGAACAAAGATGGTCGACATAAGACACATTTAACATCAGCAGATTAGCATTGTTACTGTGACTATCCATTACAGACATTAGCATTAAGCTCAAAGCACCATTGTGCCTAAGTACAACCTCACAGAGCTGCTAACAAAGCTGTAGATTAGTTTTCTTCACTATTTTTTTGTTTATCTCTCATAGTTTTGCTACATTTACACTCTTTTATTACTCTTAATATGAGTTTTTTTATTTTTATGGATCTCAGGGGAACTCACAACTGCATCATTATTATTTTTGTATGAACTATGTAAACAATGAAAGAGTTATTGAACTGTCAAACTCGGATCACGTTTGTTTTCAAAAGGTGCAAAACATGTGGGAGTACACCTCTTTAACTGTGATGACAAATAGAAGAACAGATGAGCTCTTTGTCAACTCTGTCATGTCCAGTCACTCTCCACTGATAAACCTGTTCAACAGACAGGACTTGTCTCACGCTTCGCTCACACAAACAGCTTTCCCTGCACAAACATGTTTCTTTATAAAGAGTCTCCTATTCCCCTGAGGAGACAGTGCGGGCGCATGCATATTCATGACGGTTGCATGTATTGTCATGTTACAACTGCAGACAGGAAAAGCATGTGCCTACTAACCCTTCCTCGGGTGAATCGCTGAGAGCTTCTACGCGCTAACAAACATAAGTGCATGATGCCTAGTGGTGGTAGGATGCACGGGAGGCCATGCAGAAAGATAGATTTCGACAATAATGGATGCGTAGTGCCAGCAGGAGAATGTGGCCTGTTTAAGAATGATAGCTGAAAGCCAAGCCATTTTAAGGGGGGGGCAGATCCATAATGCAGAAATCCCAAAGGGACAGCACCTGCCTTCTTATACAGGCAAGAACACACACGTTTCTTTCCCTCACGCACACACGCAGCATGCAGGGCCAGTGGAGGCTGTTGCGGCGGTGGTGTGAGGTGCAGAGTGGGGGCCCCTCTTGGGCAGAGGGTCTTTGTTCCTCTTTCATGGGCTCTGCTACCCTCTGATGATGGGCCCATTGTCCGTGCTTCCAGTGGACCTGCACCATTCAGGCCTGCTGATAAAGCCCCCTTTCACAAAACCAAAGCAGGGGAACAAGGAGGGAAAGAGGGAGAAAGGGGAGAGGAAGGCTGTGATGGAAGTGTGGAAATGCAAAGGAGATAGGAAGGAGAAATGCAATGAGAGGCAGAGAGGGTTAAAGGCAGGGAAGAAAGGGTTGTGATGGAAGAGAGTTCTGGAAGGGTGAGCAGGACTGAGATTTCTTTAAAAGCTCGACCAAAAAAAAAACATCAGAGTTAGAAAAAGAAAAGAACAAAAGAATAACTGGATTGGTAGTATTCAAGTATAGTGAGTATTTCAAAGTGCATGAAAAAATGAGAGCCTTCACTCGCTTCCCTCACCGACTCCTCATCTGCTGATCTGAGATTAGCCATCAGGCGAACAGAAGCTCTTGTCTCTCCAGTTGTTTCCAGCCTGTTAGATCACACACTGTGCAGTCAAAACCAGCACATATCCAAGTGTGCATTGCATGACCCTGAATGTTTTTTTTCCATCACTGCAATCCTTCTGAACTTTGAGGAGAGCTTTGTGCCACCCTTAATGAGAGCTAACATCAGACTTGCAATACCCTTGGCTGCAGTTCAGCAAAACACCGCTTACGTAATTATGCAGATTTATTTATTTATTGTGTGTAACCATGCAACTGAACCAAACATGCCCTTTTTTTTTTTTTTGCTCGGAAAAGTGGGGAAGAGGAGGAGGAAGAGAAGGTAAAAAAAAGTGACCGCTGTCGCTGTCATGCGGAGCCGGAGGGGATGCTGCTGAGAATGTCACACAGCGTTCGGTCATACCAGCAGGGCTTGGCCTTGAGGCAGCCTCTCCCCTTTCTCCTCCACAGGATTAGAGGGGTGAGTGGTGAGCACTCATCATGGTCATGCGTTTTTCACCAGCTTGCTACACAAGTGCACACAGGGAAAAACACACAAGCAGAGAGCAGTCAGAAGTGGTATACAGTAGCCAAGTGCCACAGGAAGACATGGATTGGGGCCACAGGCTGTAGAAGAACAAGGAAAAAGTGAGCAGCCGGTCACTTCACATGGTTAATGATCCAGTCGCCTTTCACTCGGACTAAAGAGCGAGAGACCAGAAATAACAGACGTGAGCCCGAGAGAGATATTAAGGCAGATTTTCCCCTAAGATTTAATGAGATCTTTCACCCATCGAGATCTTTCTGCCACAAAGTCCATTAATCTGCCCTGAAAAGCAATAATCTAAAAATAGCTGCCCTAACGATGAGAATGTGTCAAACAGATTCTGTGTACTATTTTTGGGTAAAAGCCTCATGACGCGATGCATTGCAGTGGAGGTGGCCATCGTAACATAATCTGTACTGAGCCTGTCCACAGCGTTTCATTGCAAAGTGGAATCGCTTGAACCGAGGCATCACGCATTAATGCTCGCGCCTGGCTTCGTAAACACACTCTTTACGTAAAATGAGTCCTCTGAGAACAAGCTGGTGTGTGTCGACACATGAGATGAAGATGACCTTCCGAATACTATAAAAAATAAATCAAAGCTGGTGAGTCAGTTTGACAACTCAAGCACTCTCATTTGGACTTTTTTTTAAGGCTTAAATGTTAACCACATCTGTGAGAGAAAACTAACAAATTGCTTTGCACATCCTCATCAGAGGCGGCTCAAAGCAGCCGGGTACGTCATGGCGTTTAAGGTCAAAATAAAAAGTTTCTGAAATGTTAAAAATATTCAGTGATGATTACAAAGCACTGCCAAAAGCCTCCGAGGGCGCATTAGTGTGCCAGAGCAATGAGCCATTTCGGGGGGTGCAGCGTCCGTGGAGTTTGAATTTCCATTCTGTCGTTTTAATCCAGTGACTTCACCCGAAACATGTCCGATATCTCACAGACTCATGTGTGTGTGCAGGGTCACTCTGAGGGCCGGAATAGTTTTTAACAGGTATCAGGAATAGAGCAATTATGTAAGCAAAGAGAGCCACTAAATGAGCATTTGCATAAATCCTTACACAAATAAACATCGTCTGTAAAAAATACAAACCTCTGTCGCTCAGATAAAAATACCCGTTTTGTGAATGGAGAAGGGGTTTGCAGATCCATAGGTTACGATGGTAATTACAGGCGGGCTGGAGGGGGGAGACAGGAAGAGCTGAAACTGAGCGGCGAGTAAAGCCACAGGGAGGATATGTTTTTAGAGGAGACGTGGATGTGTTCGGGACTTCCATCCGCACAGCAACAGGCACGAGGACAAAACAACACGGAGAGAAAACAAGAAATGTGAAGGGAGGAGGAAAAAGGAAAAAAGATGAGATCGAGTGTGAGAGAGGAAGGAGAAACGACAGAAGGCAGCATGGAAGAACTTGTGTGACTTTAATGTCATCCTGACGACTGTGCTACTGTACACCACTCGGATTTAAGTGAAGCCACGCTCAACAAATATGTACGTTCAAATTCAATAAACAAAAGTGGTATGAAGAATTCAAAGTATAGAGAGAGAAAGATTAATGTCACTTGAGCGAGGGAGGTATAGAGAGATGGGGGAAGTTAAGGAAGGCGGAGGGAGAGGGACGGAGCAGGAGGGGTAGGTTAAGTACAAATTTGGAACCACACAAGCCAACCACACACTGAAAGACTGTAATTTGGATTTTCCCAGAATAGCCAGTAAACGAGGGAGAGAGGAGGGACGGAATAACATAAACTCTTTAGCAGCACGCAACACGCACAACAACAACACACTCCCCAGGACAGTCATCATATCTCTCACACACATCCATGTCGTGTATATAGAGGGATACATATAGGCAATGCACACACCGCTGCACTTATATGTACACACACACCTACATGGGTACGCATTACAGAGTTAAATGTACATGTGCAAAAACAAGCAGCGTATTAGTAAATGGTGAAACTCTGTTAAAAACAAAGGAATAATTCAATAATATGAGAAATTAATGTATTCACTTCCTTGCCTTAGTTAGATGAGAGAAATTAGCGTAGCCCTTAGCTGTGTCAAAACTTGCATAACTAAATCTGACATGTTTTACGGGGGACTATTTCTTGGCAGGTCACAGTGAGTTGATTCTAGGTCAAGTCACCACAACTCATGTTTATGATTTGGTTTTTGCACAGATGGCATATAACTTGTTAATTAGTGAGCTTTAAAAGTGTTGGTAGGTGGCTTTTTGTCACCATTTGACAGAGCTGCTTTAAGATTTTATGCTAAGCTAACCGCGGCTGGCTGCAGCTTCCTATTTCTCGTACAGATGTGAGAGCGGCATCAATCTTGTCATCTTGCAGTCTCTGAAAGAAAGTGAATAAGCATCTTTCCCAAATGTGAAACTATTCCTTTAATCTTTTGTGCAACCCCAGTGTGACTTTGACTGGAACTTAAACGTACAATTAGATTTGTCTTTCGTTCAGCAAAAGCCCCAAAAAGGAAATGATGTCACAGTTTCAATATGGGGCCTCAAGCAAAACGATGACAAATGTCTTACCAATCATGCAATTTGTAGCCTGGTTGTGTAATATTGTATTAAACAAGTTAATGATCCAGCCCTAAAATAATGACTTCTCTTATGTTTTTGTATGAATTAAATTAGATTTACTTGTTCATTTGAGAGCTTTAAAGGTGCTGGTACATTTTGTTTACCTTAGTTTCCAGATGTTATGCTAAGCTAATCTAAGCGGGTGGTGTGTGGGTTGTGGCTTTACATTTAGTGTCTAATAAAGCAAATGAGCGTATTTCCCAAATTGTGAAACTTTTAGGTGTTTCTTTTCTGTTTCAAACTCAACCGAACAATATGCTCGATGCTCAGGCCGTGTTGTCCAGATTTGGGAATCGTACGTATGCGTTGGCTCCTCTGCAGTCTTCTACATTACACCCTCAGTTCATAAACCCGCAGAGACGTTTACGTGCATCGTCAGAGAACCATAATTTCAGCCTTTGACTTTCCAATGGCGGTCGCTCCAAAGCTAACAACACAACTGATTTATTCTTCAATTTTTCATTTTTTCCCTTGTTTTCTTTGTGTTTTTTTCTCTTGCTGTGGTCATTGTTGTTCTTTACTGACTCAAATGTCTCCGTGACCGATCACGCCACTTGCGCAAGTAACTAATACTTATGGTCCGTCCCCAAACAGCTGAAACCAATAATCTCATCAGCAGCAGTAGTGTCACGGCTGATTTATGACACTGCATTTAATGCTTCTTACACGGGCCTGCGAAGCGCCGCACACAGGGAGTCTAGATATCCATCTCTGCGGAGGCTGCGTCCTCGTCAAGAGGTTTTCAGCTGCACGTCAGTTATGCAGACAATGCACAGACATGCGTGGTTTCCAGCGGCTGTCCATCAAACCTATAGCTTTAAATATACATGCATTCAGCGTAACTGGACACAGATGTTGTGAAAAACTCAGCGGGATCTGACATGCTGACTAAAACACCAACAGCGTGAATCGCAGCGAAGTATAAACAAAGTGTCATTCATCGCACAGCGCCGAGAAAAGTTGGGAAATCGACTCTAATATGTCAGGAGTTTCCATATGTGTTTTACATGCAGCTTTCGTTCATTATCATGCAGTGAGTGGATGTTATAATAGCACGATTCTGACTGGAAGATAGCTGGTTTCAATCCTGGCGCTGCTGGGGAAAATCTTCATGTGGAAGAATAAACATTTAAACTGCTCACTGTAATGTCAGAAACTGCTGCTAAAGTGCCCTTGAGCAAGGTATCATTGCTTAATTAAAGTATGTTGTTTGTTAATGATGCAGTTGTGTACTTGAAGCAAAGCGGCAAAGCGGTGGCAAGAGTTGCTCCCACTGATAAAGAAGTAATACAGGAGTACAGTTTTTTTTTATGACTGCTGTGTTTGACTCTGAGCTTTGACCTTTCAACAAGGTGTATGGACATAGTTGAATAGTTGAAGGTAGTAGTGCAATGGGTAAATACAATAAAGAAGAAACTAAGTAAATCAATGAATAAACAAATACACAAATGACAAAAAAGCTCTGTGGTTTTCAGTAGTGACATAAAAGAAGTCATTATTACTTTTGAAAAAAATTATGTTCTTACTGCTAAATCATTTTCAAATTAACACTATTACAATCAAATGATACTATTATCATTTACTATCATCCAACTAATCTGTTTCTCTCATCGTCCAATCCTAGAAGAAACTAATATACAATGATACTCATAAAGTTGATCTCCTGTATTAACAGTTAATAAAACATTAAGTACATCTCTTGGAACATAGTCATGTAGATATCTTTTTTTTTTTTTTTTTTTTTTTTTAAACTGTCAGATTATGACTACACATCTAAATTGGGACAGATTAGTCCTCTACACACTCACAAGGCAAAAAGAGATATAGTCATAGTAGTTGGGTGTTACTATAGGCCTCATCATCGGCATCTTTGAATTAACCTGAACTTGAATGTAATCTCGACCGACATCCACATCCGTGCCATAAAGATAACCCATATTCATTAAGAACAATACGCCGCTTGCTTATCTATTTTCACTGTTCGTGCCGGCTTCATGTACTGTTATAAATATTATCATAATCGCCGCTGAGTTTCCTCTGGAGTACAACCTTTTATTTATTTTCACCTTGTCTGACTCCTTGCACATTAACATCTAATCACTAGCTTGGACGGGGAATGAAAGCAGTGAACAAAGCTCGGTGCGACTGTGGCGATGCCGTCAGCCCTCCTCGCCACGTTCTGTTACAGCAGGTCAAGCGGAAGAAGTAGGTCAGCTGTTGATTGAATCTGGGTCACATTGGCCTATTGCTGATGGCCCTCGGGCCGGCAAATGTGGGCATTAAGTGTACGCTGGCCTCATTAACAAACAATAATTTTCACTCCAGGATTATCACCCTATGATAGGACTTCATTACTTAACCTAAGTGTCATTTTGACTGCTAAAACTAAAGACTCGCTTGAGGATGGAATGGGATTAAGGTTCATTTACATTTTTAGATTTTAGGCATTTAGCTCTCAAGTGCATCATTAGAAGGAGCTTTAATTCCTACATCAGCAAAATTACATGCAGCCAGTATTTTCATTTCCTCACAATGATCTTGCATGACTTAACTAGTTCATGTTATAGTAGTATTTTCTAATAGGGATCTTATGAATGATGTCTCTTCAATCAATGGGATATTTAGGATATTTCAGTGAATCTAAATCTTGCCTTGTCCTGACATGCTAAATATCTTTCATCTGGTCCTGAAAATATATTAAAGATACAGAAGAATTAGATGAGAAGATTGATATCATGTCAATCAGTGGCTTCATGTTTACTGTACACACATTACAATGTTATCAATCTTCACATCTAACTCTCACCAAGAAAGCAAATATGTCTTACACAAATACTTAAGCAATATTTGAGATGATGCCTAAACAGTGTCTGGCTTGAGCTTAAAACAGTTCAGTATTTTTTCTGCAGCACAGGTTGTTCAGATGCCTTACTTCATTAATCAGTGACTTCAACCACTGAGGAAAGCCTTCCTTCCTGTGGGTTGGTATTCACTTGCTTAAACACATTTGTGATTTTTATTGGCTCAGAGTGTGTGTTATTACCGCAATGTTCCTTCTCTCTATGGTTTCTGAAAAAGCAGCCCAGAGAGCTAGTCACTGCTGAGATGAGTCAGCCCATCAGAGAAAACCAGTATCACCACCAGCCATGTGTCATTATGTATTCCCTGAACTTCCCTGTCATGGCTCTGCGGCTTCATGGTGTCTCCAAATTTTGAAAGACATTCAACACATCTGGGATTTTCATCCTTCATTAGGTAAAGCAAATAACCTAAAGGTGGAGCACCGGGGCTAGACCGCAGAGATGAGCCAGATAGAGCTTCACTTGTTTTGTTTGATTTGATGTGAGATTGACTTTCTTGCCAGCTCTAAACAAGCTCCAGGGCACACTTGACATCGGCAGGGGAAAAAAAAAAACCCTCGGTTGTCATGACAAGTCATGGAGATGGGTTTGATGGCATTGTTTTGCACAATGCATGGGGCATCATCAGCTAAAATGTTGGCAAGAAACAAATGTGTGGTTTTTTTCCTTTCTTCCATTTGGTTCAGCATTTCAATGATGATTGCTCTTTTGCAATGATGCCAAAATCGTTGAGGGGGTGCAGTGGGTAAGCTAGATCATATTGGATTTTTGTCATTTGGGCAAGATCGTATATTTAATAGGGATGGCATCTACCCTAATTGTAGCTGAGGACGCTTTGTTTCCACGTGGATTCTCCTCATGTCGATTTGACCACATCGTTCTGCTGTCTGGGAATGCAGTGACATTTTGAAGTCCGGCTAATACATGCACCTCATACACAACCAATTATTTCAGCTCCCAAGGTCATTTCATTCTTGGGTCCAGAAATGAAGCCATTTTTGGCAAGCCCTGAATCACGCTTGGATGTGAATAGATCTGTCTAACAGTGCACAGTGACGGTTAGGATCTTTTTCAGTGGCTTTCATGGAGCTTTGAGCCAAATGTCCATGCTAATTATATTTGATCCAGGGATCTCCTCATCACACGTTTGTCTGCTCTTAATAGCGAACACTGAATAGGCCTTGATGAAAGATTGTTATCGCCGAGCTGAGTGTGCTCAGGTGTGTTTGCTCTGCCTGCGCAGCTGCTGCAGGCCCTTTACACGCCCATCAAACGTGCGCGCATGCAGACAAAGCAACATTTAATCACACGCAATGGTCACACGTGTACATACACATGCCTGCACACACACACAAATTGTCTACATTACATAGCGGCGCATGATTTATTATCAACTCCCCTTGTTTTAAAAAACCCCTTCTATTGATTAGATAAATAAATATCCTTTGCAGTTTCAAATATCACTTTTGCCGCAAACTGTTTAGCCGGATGAATTTCTAAACCGTGACCGAAAAGTGATTATTCTTGGCAAAGGAACAAAACTCCCCTCATTCTTCCACACAACACATACCAATGCATCACTCCCAAACCGCTCAAAGGTCACGTCTGTTGCTTGTGTTCTGGTCCAGTCCCGCTGCAAGTAACTGTTGGCTGCAGTCACACCCGGCACTCTCACCAAATCAAAATTGACAGATGAATTGAACCGGTTTTTGGAACACTCATTTTCCATCTATTTTGCTTTTGCTGCCTGCCTGCCGCCGGCACTGCTGAGTACTTTTAATCTGATTAGTATATTCTCTGTCATGTCAATAAAGTTCTAAAAGGGTTTAAAGAATAAATCACATCCAGGCAGGCCCGAGGGATCATCTGTAAAAACAACAAGAGATTCTAGGAAGAAGGCTATTAATTGATGCTTTATCCGTAGAGTATGTACAGAATTTTCTTTGGGCCATTGTTCATCTAAAAGCATCCTGACCCGTTTTCTAATAAGACAGAACATGGACTCTTTGCCAATTTTCCAGGAGATTCAGTTTTCTCTCCCAGTGGCACCCCCATGTCTTTGTTGAAGATAAAACCAAGCCATTCTGGCCTGACCCATGACTGTATTTAGATAAGTTGGGTTTCAGTGCATTGTGGTCTTTTGTGTTTGGTATCACACAGTGAGTGTGTTGTTTTAGCATTTGTAATGTGGTCAGCACTCACACGAAAGACATGTCCAGCGGTGATTCTTGCAAGCGTGTGAACAAAGCTGGCTACAAGTGTACAAACTACAAATACAAACTTAATAAAAAATCTGCATTTCTGTCTTTAGGTGTGCCAAAAAATGTATGTGCCTCCACATTTCTAAATGCGTGTATCTCTGCAGTTCTTCGAAGTCTTCGCTGACGTTCTCTCCTCTTCCTTCTCCTAAATTTCCATCTGCATGTGTTTGTATATTTGCATGGGGAGAAACCTGGGAAGGGCCAGCGTCTGGACGAAGCAGGCAGACAGACAGATGAACATGCCAAAATGTGACCAAGAGAGAGGAAGGCAATGTTGAAAACAAGGGAGGACAAGAGGGAGCAAAGGCAGAGAGAACTTGGACGGTGGAGAGAGCGGAGAGAGACGGGGCCCCTGACCTGACCACACTGACACACTCGGGTCTCTCTCCTTGCCAGCTGTGCATTGTGGTCGATTCGGAGAGGACACACTCGCACACACATATACTTATCTACGCATGCTGGCGATGAGGACATACTTGGCCTGCATGCATGTGTGTGTATTTGAGTGTGTGTTTGAATGTGACAGCCTATCCATGCGTGCTAAAGAGAGTGTGGACGCTACCAAAAATCCTGCCGTCTGTGTTTGTTTTCCTTCCAGCCTTTGTGCCTTTGTGTTCACGTCCCTGAACCTGTATGCACATCTGTGTGTGTATACGTATATTTACACGTCTGCTGGAGTGCGCTGGTGCTCATTTCCATCTGTTTTTCTTGCTCACCGGCAGGAGCGGGCAGGATATTGGTGTGCAGTGTGTGCCCCCGTGTACCACTCCATCATATCAGCCTCTTCACTGTGTGTCCACATGTGTGTCACGTCTGCGAACCATTAGCGATGTCGAGCACAAACGGAGTAATTAGGAATAAGTGCTCAAAGGTGCAACAGTTAGACCCCGCAACCACCCAAAGATCCCTTCCCACAATCCTTTGCCGCATTCTGAGGCCGCCGTTCCCACCACTGGAGCCTGACTGTTACCCAACGCGCACATCTCCGCAAATAGAAATGGTGCTGCTAACAGGCAATGTGGGCACCCTGTGTTTTCAGAGCGGGCCCTGGCGAGTGCTGACTGGCCCTCGAAGGGGTTATTTTTACTGTGTGTGTGGAGTTCTGTCGGACTGGCAGGAGAGAGAGGTGCAGGAAATGCAACATGGCCAAAGAGTCAAGTTGGGGAAAGTTCCCTCTTAACGCAGCATTTTGTCATGTCTGTGTATCATTCTCGGTGTGTGTCGCGCACATGCTTATGTTTATGCGTGTCTGTGGGTGTGCATGTGTACATTACGGTGTAACCAAAATGCGGGTGGGCTTGTACAGTGTGTGCGCGCTGTGTTTAGGCAAAGAGAACTGTCCGTGTGTTTGTTTGTACGAGCGATGTGTGTGTTTGTCTCTCCATTTCTAGGAAACAGGCTTTCCTTGGCAAAGCAGGCAGCCAGCAAATCTGCTGTAACCTCTGTAACCCACACCCACCACCACCAGCACCACCACCACCTCCACCCTTCCTCACCCTCCAGGAGAGAAGCTGGGAATCGATACTCGGCAATCTGAGGGAGCGAGCGTGCCAACATCCATAAGCTGAGGTTTGGGCAATGAACATCAGTCAGATACGCGAGCATCTAAACAATAGCACGTAAACACACACGCACGCGCACACACTGCACACACATGTTAATGTTTGCGTGGACGTGGGGACTTCCCACACGAGCTCATGACATCTTAATTCAGCGCCACCAAGTGCAAAGTGGTACACAGTGGAGGGAAAAACGGAATGGAAAAACTGTACTGCTCCGGCTGAGGTCAGTTCTGGAGACAAACCCCATGTTGAATGAGCAAAGCAAAAACCTGAAGTATGTACTTTAATCGCTGTCCTCGCTCTGCCCTCCAGTGATACGTGCTCCTGCCCGAGTCAAACAAAGGACGAAGAGGGAAATCAGCACAAACATATTTGCATATGCTCCCAGTTTACTCCTGAGCGAGCGCAAACGTTGTGTGGAAAATGCATCCAAATAATCGTCGGCGCAGCCTAATTAAGATTACACTTTATTCCATTGGTTCTAATCACTTACACATATAAACAAATCTGCCCGCTACGCATAGACTTTATGAATAAACACACCTACTCGTGTGCACACGCTCACATACACACAAACGTAAACACACTGAGGTCACCATAAATTACAGTCATCCCATCTGGGAGCATTAAGAAGCTGTTAATGAATAGGGTGCTGGAGCAGCAGCCACAAGTGGAGCAAGGCAGCTGGAGGAGGGAGGTGTGGTGGAGGCAGGGAGGATGGGGGGAGGGGGGCCTGGGTAGCATCTGGGCAGCAGATATGTGTGTAGTCATGTAAAAGAGGTTGCGGTAACAGTGCACGTCTTGGGGGAAGAGAGGATTCAAAAGATGTGTTTTGAAGCCAGTGCTCTTTGTGACCTGCCTGGTAGAACATGCACTCTGTACTGTGAGTGGAGCAAATGCAAATAGTACCATAACTGTAATGTTTCTTTTGTAAAAACAAAATCCGTGGAAGGTCAAATGTGACCTAAGCTCAAACATTTAACGCTGTATTAACAAGATCAGAGAGGCAGATAAACTCAGTAACCCTGCACACTCTACATACTGCTGAAAGGGCAGCTCCAGACTAATGACTGCAGCTTATCTATGGGAGGTGTCGGAGGAGGTGTGGCAACAGAAGGGCAAGTTATCTTAAGTGACCTTTTAATACCCTCGGCCCTTTCACAATACCTCCACTGGCGGGCGTTCAAAGTGGACACATGGGCAATATACGGAGCAGAAGTGTGTCTCAGATGGAGACAAAAGACACCACCTGTATGCTAATGCACTGTGAGGCTTTCAGAGAAGCCAGTGCCGCGGAAGCAGAGGGATGAAGTGTGCCGCTCCTTTGGAGAAGGCCCGGGGCTGTAAAATGGAAGCAGAGGCCAAAAATTGATTTTGTGCCCCTCTTTTTTTTTAACAAGTAGAAAGGGAAGAAACAAGAAAAATCTGAAGTGTGCCACTTTATGGGGGAGAGGGTGCTGTAAAATTGATTTTCTCCTTCTTTAAGGCTGCAAAGAAGAGAGACAATAGGAGCAATGTGGATGAGTAACTATAGGACGGTGCTGGGGAGAGAAGAAAGGGCATGGGCAGTAAAATTCATTTCCAATCTTTGTGTTAAGTAATGAGAAAGCGGGAGAGTGGTGGAGTGTGCCACTTTGGATGGGAGGCAGGGGGCTGTCAGATACGACCAAAGGCTGTAAAATTCATTTTCCCTTCCTCTCTTTAAGTAATAGGAGAGCAGAAGTGGCAGAGGGTGAGTGTGGTGCCTTTTTCAATAAGCAGAGGGTGGGAAAATGGGACAATAAAATTCATTTCCTCGCTCCTTATTCCTTATTTTCTTAAGAGAAAGAGTGGTTTGACTTGCGGAGTGTGCCGCGGCAGAGGGACGGCTGTTCATATGGAAAAAAGGAAGCGGGGTCAGAGGCTGTAAAAGTCTTTCCCTTGTTTCCTCAAGTAATAAGGCAGAGTGGTAGCATGTGCCTCTTTGAATGGAGGGTGGAGTAATTGCTATTAAGCAGATTTTTTCGCATGGCACACTT
This sequence comes from Centropyge bicolor, assembly GCA_037975185.1. Classification (NCBI taxonomy): domain Eukaryota; kingdom Metazoa; phylum Chordata; class Actinopteri; family Pomacanthidae; genus Centropyge; species Centropyge bicolor. The sequence continues at coordinate 11,174,499 of JBBMOC010000005.1, forward strand.
GCACCGACACTGAGACGGCTCCTGCTTTCACAGACCACATAAGAATACTCTCTGCTCATTCATAAACAGACTTATGCAAACACATCCCCAGCATGCACACGGGCACACATTTGTGTCAGTTGGATTTACCGCTATCTCTGTGCTCCTCCAGACTTTGGAGCAGCAGCTTTATTTTTTCACACTATCTTGTTTCAGCTGTAAAGCCCCGAGCCATCTATTTACCACACTGTCTCTCAGTGTGTATACATCCAGACCTCTGCACTGCATATTTTTCACACCATCTTATTGCTGTGTTTGAGCTGCAAAGCCCCAAACCACCTTCAATCATATAACGCTCTATCAATGCATGTTTTTTTTGTCGCTTTCACACTATCAGCGAAACGAGTCACATGAAGCAACTTCAGAGTTGGAAAGTTGCATCAGTACTACTTCCCATCTGTCAGCACGAGTCAGCAGCAACGCCACCGCCGTATGAGCGAAACGTGCATGTAAAGTATAACCTCTTGTTAGCAATGGTGTCACTTGCTGTTGCTGTCAGTGTGACAGTTAGGATGGCGCTATTCTGGGCATGCCAACTGCCGATGTCTGTGCCCTCCCTCAAGGCTCCCCGGGGCAGATCAGTGCTGGGAAGGTCTGGGCACTTTGGACAGATCGCTGCTCTTCGGGGGAAGGCAGAGCATGTCACTTTCATTTCAACATATTTCAGGGGGTAATGAGCAAAACGTGGACGGCCTCGGCGTCCTTGGGATTGACAGCTTAAGCACATGCTGTCCTCTCTCAAATCCGGTTATGTTGACTCTTCTCTGGGATCAGGTGCGTGGAGCCTACAGCTTCTTCCAAAAAAAACATGGCTCTGCAAACCTTGTCATTACTATTCAGCTTCCCTTCTACCTATTTCCTCTGGAGGAAGGTGCTCAGCTGGGCCCGGCGAGATTGTTAGAGCTTTCTGTTTAAAAACCCCAGTGCACAAGCGAAATGTGGTGCCGCATTGTTTACCCAGCGATATGATTTTGGTTTCCCCTTTCACTCTCACCCTTGTATGTGTTGTAATGATGTAATTGCTTTGGTGCACCCCTTGTAATTTAGTGAGCAGGTTATTCACACTGAGCCTCAATACAATCCCAGGCTGTTGTGTTGTTGTGTCAAGGAAAAGCAGGGGATGGTAAACAGAGCCTCTGGGTGGTCCCCTTTCTCTGGACTCCCCGGACACACTGTAAAGTCTGCTGACAGGAGAAGAGCTCTCTCTTTTCAACACAACCTGCGTTGCTGCTCTCCTCTCCTTTCTGTTCTGTCGCTTGTTTGTGGCTGCCGGAGTCTATGGAACTGCCCTCATACATATTGAAGGGGCTTTTGAGGAATCCACCAGTGTGCAGCTTTTTCATCCAGTCTACCCTTCCTCTCTCCATTTACATTTGAGTGTCAATCTCTCCCTCTTTCTCTCTCTCTCTCTCCCCATCTGTCTGTATCTCTCTAAAAAAGTACTTTTGCATTCCACTATTCAATTTCTGTTTTTCTCACTCTCTTCCACCTGCCCACTCCGATGCAGTCCCCCCACTCCCATTCTCACACCACTTAGCTCCAAATTTTCGCTGCCTAAAATTTTTTTGGCTTTTGTTTTGTAGATTAAAACTCTTGTGTGCATCTCTCAAAGCCTCTCTGCCTTAACTCACACTCCTCTCCATCTTTTTTTCCTCTCAATCTCTCTCCCCACTCCAAATGTTTATTTCAGTATATTTCTGTCTTTCTCTGCGTCTCCTTAAAAATCTTGCTTGAAAAGTACACCTTTTATGCATCTTTCAAATTCGTTCTTTCTGATCTATTTTTCTTACTGTCTCTCCTCCGCTCCAAATTTCCTCCAGCAAATACAGCAATAGTCTGATTCTGCTTGTGCAAATCATGCTCACACTTCTCCTCACTTCCCTTTTTATTATTTTGCTGCGTCTTTCCAGCCTTTCGCTCTCGCATCCGACTTTCCTGTCTCTGTGTTTGTATGTTGAGCCTCATCTGAACATCTTATTACATCTTGTGCCTCTCCTCTCTCCCTCTGTCCTTCTTGTTTGTTTCCTGTCTATTTCTATCTTTCTCACTCTCTCACCGGCCCCCACTCGTTCATTTGGCATCCGTCCTTCCTTCCTTCCGCTTCTCCTCTGCACTCGCTTTCGCCTCAAATATCTGTATGTTTACACATTAAGCCTCTTTTCACCTTTTTCAAAACTCTCCTCCTTCATATTTCCCACTTGTTATTAAAACTTCCTGTAGATTTCAGTCGAATCTTTGCACCGCTTCAAACTGTAAGAGATGGACTTCCTCCATTACTTTCCAAAATGACTCTGAATTTCCCAAGAGAGGCCTCTACATTGTTCACTTGTCTGGAAGTCACCTGCAATATCTCACAAACCGCTTACTCGATTTTGACAGTCTCAAGGAAATGATGCATCGCTTCTCTAAAATTTCAATTTGCTCACAGAATGAAGCCATAATTATGGGTTAGTGAAGGTAACATGTTTGCTAATTACTGACCCGAACATTTCCGTGCATCATTTATCAGTGAATACACATTTATTGTCGCCTTAAGGTATATCCCTCTTTTGCTCTATGTCTCCTGCATCTTTTCATTTTGCATATTGTCCTTCTTAAATACATCTTTTTTAAGCTCTTCACTCTCATCTCGCACGCCTCCTCACTTTTGCTTTCATTCTTGGTCTTACGCTCTCGTTATCTAACATTGTGTTTGCATTTCTCCTCAATCCTCCTCCTCCTCATCCGCCTCCTTCTCAGCTGCTCTTTGTCTCTCGGTTTGGCTTGTACGGTGGGTATGCAGGCGTACATATTTGTGTGTCTGTGTGTGTGGGTGCGTCTGAGTGTGTGTGTGTGTGCTTCCCTGAATGTCTAAGCACAGCGACTGCCTGGCTATCACCAAGGCCACTCGCTGAGATGCCATCTTAATAATCTTAACTGACCTCCAACCGCTCAGACGACACGCTGATCATTGGATACGGCTACGCGTAATCAACCAACTCTGATAATTAACCACAGCTAATTAGAAACTGGCACTTAGCACTTCATCTCTTCGCGGTAATGCTCGGCTGACTCACTCACATTACCTTTGTTTTGCTTTGAAATTGCGCCACCTAATCATTAACTTTTGCCTCAGGAAAGTCGAAGGAAAATCAACACTTGTGTCAGAGCAGGCAAAAACAAGACCATGAACAAACTTGTTCTTCACTGTCAAAATATTGAGGGAAGGCTGGTTACAGAGGTTTACAAAGTGTCTTTCATAAGAGCAGGTAAATCTGTGCAATGCTAATTACAGGAAACACCTCACTTCCATTGTTTGCGAAGAAAGAGCTCATCGGTTCAGGATCAACTCCTGCAGAGGAGCTGCATTGACTAACAAATCAAGGAGGCCAATGAAATGAGGCAAACAGTGGACGGAGCACCGCTGGGCTGCTCCATAGTTCACACCAGCACAGTTCACTTATGTAAATAGGCGTTGGGGTGTTGTTTGGGGATGGGAACATGATGACAGTCTGTCATTAAATCTCTCATTTGTATTCACGGCGAAGGGGTCGAAACACTTCTCCTTTAATGGCCGTGCTGGAGAGCAGAAGGAAGAAAGTGGCAACAGGCTCCAGCGGAGGACAAGAAGGAAACTCAGGGCACATCTGTTAAAACCTGCTCAGGTCATCAAGCCACACTGGGAGAGCACGCACAGCAGATAAGACATGTAGTTAAAATCATGCAGCAGGTTATAAGAACATCACACGTGGGCTGTTCCCATGCAGAGGTAGATAATTATTTTTATATTTTTTATAGATTTTATAGGGAAAAAATCCTCAATGTTTTGATTTATGTTTTCAGGATCACACAAAGTGCAACCCTATGACATCATCTAATTACTCCGGTTGAAATGGTTGAAAAAAACAAATTATGGACAGGCAAGTTCCCATGCCTACATGAAACAGTTTTCCCTATCATTTTCCTATATCTAATTTTCATGCCGCAGAACAGGCTCAGTGCAAATTCTGTCAGGATTTGAGGTGAATAGGGTTGTGTTTAAGTGTGTATGTGCGCCCATGTTTGTGTATATGTGGACGTGCAAGCTTTCAGCGATCCATGCGTGTGTGTTTGTGTGTCCGTCTGTCTGTTTGCTGTAACAAAAAATATATATCAGGGCTGAGCTGCAGTTTTGTTCCACTTCATCTTTCTATTTACTCATTCAGTATTTCAGGATGGTATGAAATTAGAGGTCTACTCATTTGGCTCCTGATAGAGTTTTGACTTAAATGTCTGCGGCGTGGTGAAAGCTTTTTCCACAACAATTTTCGATTGCAATGCAAATGACAATTATGTTGGCAGTCCCTCTCACCCTCTTATCTTCCCACCGAGCCAGAAAAAAACAATTGGACTAAAAAATTGATCCACCGGGATGAGCGCTCTTCATGAATACAAAACACATTATTGCGGACGACCTGCTTGACACTGAATGGCACACAATTACCATGTATATATGCCTTTCTGTATTTGCACTGTGAGATCTGAAATGGTGTGTCAGTTTGGACTGGATTGTTAAATGCAGATTGCATGAACTATGAATCCTCTGATCTACTGAACATAGAACATTTTGTCTGTAATATACACAGGACTCTTCTTGAGTCTGGATCTTTTGCTGTTTAAAGTAAATGATGAAAAAAAATAATGGCTTTATGTAAACCACTTGACAAAATAGTGTGGGTGTCTCGTGGAGTTGATTATTCAAAGATAAGGACAACAAAGCACAGAGTCAGACCTGGAATGCAAACAGATATTAGTAGATGCTTTAATGTGCTCGGATCACCAGATGTGTGGGAAGTAATTGCACTGTGACAATTAAACTGTCAGGTAGACTGATTGCAAATCAACAGTTTATATGACGGTTTAAATATCTTGAGAAACATTCAGTCTTGCTGTGACAACCGCAAGCTTTTACAATTACATGTACTGTCTCATGTGGCCAACCTAATCTTGATGAGATCAAATTTATGTCATAAACATAAACTCCTCTTCTTGGCTGCACAGAGCCTCATTCATATACTGTTTCTGTGGAACAGGTTAAGTGTTACATTCTGGTTACATCAGGAGTGCATCCCCAGCTCTCTGCATTCCTTCACTGCTTTCTTAAATATGGAAAAAATCCCTGCAGAGTTTATCTGATCACATCCCCGAAACTTATCTCTGTCCTGATAAAGTCAATCCTCCAAACCCTGCACAATTGGCTGTTTGAATTCATTATCCAGAATAGTTTCCCCTCTTTTATTTTTTCACTTACTTTTCGTCTTTGTTGTTTGCTGCGATACCTTTGAAAGCTGTTATGCTGCTAAGCAGGCACAGCAAATAAAGTGCCATGTCAAGCAGAAGCAGGCTTGAAATCCCCCTCTGGCTGTATGGCTCACTAGGCTGAACAAGCAGCTCGCGGTCCAGATTATCCATGTCAATGGAACAGAAAATGAGAATCAGGATTTGCAATGTATCTGACAGCATGGAGGTTATATGCTTCCAGTTGAAGGTGCAATCATATTTGACTATCTAGGTTTTCTTTACTTTTTACATGTATTTTTTTCAAAGGCTTGAAAACCCATCATATTCAAAGTTAAGGTTTATTTTAATATTATGAGTGAAACCATCACAATAAGTGTATGATTCACGGTCTATAGCAACAGTGACTAACTAATGTCTGTCCTATTTCAAAGAGGTATAGAAAACCTGTTAGATAAAAATACCAACTTCAGTTCAAGAAATCACTGTGAAAACACATCAAATGTTGCCCAAGCCGTACTCGAGTAAGGGTGGTGCACTTCAGTGATAGATAAGGGTCAGGAGGAAAACTTTCCAGTTGGACATCAGACAAACTAACAACATAATGCAAAAGCTTTGTAAAAAATATATATATATATATACTATAAAGTACTGTTTTGTAGCTTTATTGTTATTGCAGCTCTCATTCACAATGAGCTGTTTTAATTAACTCAATGGTAATTTCTCGGGCTGTATTTGGTGGTGTATATGTATTAGATTGCAGTATGTTGTTTTTTGTTTCTGAGCCCAGTGCAGGTAGAATTTATACCTTGCAGGTGCAATGAAAATGTTGTTGACAAGTTTGCAAGCAAGCAGCATTAAATCTGTGTTATATGAATAAATGATGAGTGATGTCCTGTTTTGCAACACTGGTTTCTAACCTACCTGCAAAATAATGAAGGCAAAGACTTCTAGTGGTTTGCGTGGAAAAAACAGCATCAAGCATGATAAGGTTGCTGTAAACACACATTCAACAAGTGACTATGAGATTGCAAAATAAATCTGACGTAGAAAGTAAAAAAAAATACTTGTCAATATGTTGTTCATACTGTACATGCTGGAGTTGTAATTATGTGCACAACAAGTAAACATACAGCACATAGAGAGGAACCTGCGGCTCTCGGACAGCCCTCTGATTGGTCTCCTCTAGGTGAGAGGGCGGGGCTTACAGCTGTGGGCGTTTCACAAAACCAGCCAGCAGGCGGCTGAAGCTTTCATTCACTACGGATTTGTTGAGTTGATCTGATCTCTCTGCTGTTTTTTTCTTACTCCTGACCGAATTTTCTTGCTTTGCGTAAAGCTGCATGCACAAAGTCTTTTTCTTTTGATATCGTGCAATCTCCAGGTGTGTGCACGAGCTCTTTTTTTGTAAACTTTCTGTTTTTGTTTTTTTTCTTTGCACAACCTACCTGAGTTGTGTCTCCTCTCTGCACGCCTTACTCTCCTCCACCATGGATTTGGTTTGGATTGTGGGCTTCGTTGTGAGCGTCTGCTCCTGGTTTGCTTCAGCGGAGCGACACAGTGTCTACTGGAACAGCACCAACCCAAAGTAAATATCTGTTTTCATTGTGTTCTCCCGTATTCATTTGGATGCACTTGAACGCACCCTTGCACACGCGTCTTTTATTTATCAATGCAAAAAAAAAAACACCTTAAATATAAATAAACTTTAAACGACCGGTGCAGGTTAGATGAGCATGATTACATTCAGATGCATTGGGATAGTTGCAGCAGCTCATCCATATTCAGCTTGTTGTGATGAATTTGTAATGGAAGCGAATCTGTGCTGTTGTCATGATAATGCAGGACAGTTGGGAGCCCCCCCCCCTCTTCTCCCCTCCCTCCCTCTCTGGGCTCAAACGTGTTATTATGGCGCTGTTTACCTGTGATACTTTGTCTAACCTGTTCACGTTTAATCCCTTTCACAACCTGTGTACCTGTGCTGCGGGATTAGTTGCATCATGTTATGTCGTTCATTTATCTTTGTGAACAGACAGTGAGCTACTTAAACAGCTCATACTTCTGAGGGAGGATAGTTCCTTTTAAAGGGGTGAAAGAAATGCAAGGCTGTGGGTATGTTTGAGCTCAGTTTTTCATTTCAGGACATGGTAAAGTATGATCTATGAGTATTACTGCATTCATATTTGTCTTTTCTACATTTCACTGAGTTTATTTATGTGCAGGAGAGCAGCAATAATTAAGCCTCAACTTAATCCCACTGCTGCTGAATTTCTGTACTTTTTAATTTTATGTATTCATTCATGAGCAGAAAATCTATAGTGGAAGATTTTCAGTTTCTCTCTGGAAAAGGTTATATATTTTTTTTCGTACACATCTGACTCACAGGCAGCCCAACGTGTTGAAATATCTGTTGCAATATCCCCCCATCTGACAGAGTCCTAACCTCTGTGTGGAGTGGGAGGTTGAAGTATCTCCTAAATCAAGAGATATCACATGGGGTTTAGGTGGCTGTCAGGGAGGCATAGGGGTGTTCATATTTCAGGTGGTAAGACGAGTAATAATGGTGTATGACAGAGACAGAGGAGGTAACTTGAGGCCTGCCCAGTAGGTCACGCTGTGGGAGAGAGATGGATTGCTCAGGGAGGGAGAAATTGGAGCTCAAATTGTCGGGGTTAGGGGCCATTCCAAGTAAGTGGGGGTCAATTAGAATTATGGTTGATGATGGCTGGGGTGAAATGGCTCCGGGTACGTGGAGGGTTAAGTTTACACACCACACAAACGAACTTCTGCATGCACCTACACAGAGAGACACCCACTCACACACTTTGAGGCGGGCAAGCACAAACAGAGACTCCTGGCAGGCAATCACTCAATCACAAACCGGGGACACTCAATCGCACCAACAGGCGCCATTTGAATCAATCAAGCACATGTCTCCTCTTGGTTGCAAACAACCAGATATTCAAATAATCTTCTGCGAGCTCCAGTTCGACCACCGCTTCCCTCCCGATGTCCGCTGTGGTTGGAGCTGCAGCATTTTCTGTCCCCAGAAAGGCCGTAATTATGGCGACAAAGCCTTTCACTGAAAATCAGACTGAAGTCAAAGTCCCAGATGGAAAGGCGTTTTTGTTGTGTCACCGCTGTGGAACGACAGCGATCATTCCTGTATATATACTGGTAATCCGTCCTTTTGCACTTGCTATGTTTTTTTCCGGATGACTGTGCTAAATCTCTCCCCTTGGCTACTCTTAATCCTGTATTCGCAGAAAAAGCACAGAGTTCCTGAGATGTTTTCATTTGGCGCTTTTCATCATTCGCTGCAATCTGCTCTCCCCTTTGACCCGTTACTCGATACAGCGTGTTGACGTCCATCTTTTCCCTCATGAGACGTGCTTTTCCTTTTTTTCTTTCTAGCTTCGGTTTATTGTTCCACCCAGTTGGTCAGAAAGCTGCCGTGAATTAAATTGGACTCCTTCTCTCTGAGTGTGTTTGTTGAGGGATTCAGCAACACACATACACACACACATAAACATGCACAGTTTCCCTGCTCACCACTAATTGTGCATGTATGTGAGAGCACGCCTTGGGCCCAGCTGACTTCCAAGGTCGTATCTGCCTGTGCTTTAACAACTACTTTGTCTCAGCATGAGTGAAACCTATCCCTGACAGTGTGTCCTTTCAGCACTTCCTGGCCATTCACTTGTTAATATATTTGTAACCTTTGTGTCTGACTAATCACCAGCACCAGTTGATTCCCAGAAAGGAAGCTCGCCAGTGTGTGCCCAGTCAGTTTGGGTCCCGGCATGCCAGCGGGTGTACGTGTCTTTTGTGAAGGGAGTGTCTGTGCAGGAGCCTGTGTATATGTGTGAGCGCTCGCCTCCACAACATCACCGGATTGGAGTGACTCACATGCTCTCATACACATTAACCCATTCATCCACACACACACATACACACACATGTGCCACACGGCTGTGATTGATGTTAACATCGTCCCAGGAGCCCTCTGGACTCTCCAACTCTAATGTGAGGCAACAATCCACTCATTCACTGCATCGTCCTCCCTTTCCCTTTTTTTCCCCTGCTGACAGAGCATGAGTAGACCACCACCTCCACCACCCACTCCTCCTCCTCCTCCTCTGCTTTGTACCTGTCTCCCCCTCTCTCCCGCACCTCCCTCCCCCTCTTCTTGGCCAGGTTCCCTTTTCAACTTGGTTCTGTGGTCTCCAGCTCTGTGAGCCTGTTAACTGTTTCATGGCCTTCTGACACACATCTGCTTGATCCGCTGTTTATTTTAACATCACCATCGTAATCACCTTTTCTGTTATGATAACACATTTTTAGCTAATCTGCTCAAACCCTGAAGTCCTTGTTTTGCTATGTCTTTCTAATGAGCGCTTTGATTTTGGTAAGACCGCAAAAATACGCTTCAGGATTGTTTTGAGCTTACTGTTGCTGGCTCAGTGGTTTAATTCATTTAATTGAATTATGCTGTTTTTTATGCTGCATTGGCTCAAATGAGGGAGTTATTTAAGGTATGTTTCACCCACATGAAGGATTTTTTTTGGGTGTTTATCCAGTCAATATGGGTGTTTTGTGATGCCTCCCATACAAATTGGGGAATGGTCTTCACGGTGAGCCACAGAAAGAGAATAGTAACTGGTGTGACTGATCGGGGGTCAGAGTTCGCTATGTGATGAAGTGGCACAGCCTCTATCAATCTGTCAGTCATTCTGTCACGGCGGTGGTCCCTGAATACTGGCTGCCACTCAGGCCAGCCCCTCTTCACACGGCCGTGGCTCTGCCTCTGGGAAACTCTCATTCTTCCCCCTCCTGTCTTTTCGGTCCCCTTCGCTCCTTCACCAGCTTTTATCTCAACTTTACAAGCTGTCCCTTTTCAGTCTATTATTTCCTCAACTCCAACTCTGGCTCTCGGAGAAGGGGGGAAGGAGGGAAGCATGCTAAGAGGTGTGGAATTTTTTTATCGTTCTTGGCACCCATGGCGATCCGTCACAAGGCACTTTGCCCTTTCCTTCACGCTTTTTTCCCCCCTCAGCTCTCTCTTAAAGCTTCCTTCTTCAACTTCCCCATGAAAGGCCACTCTGGCCTTCCCAGCAAACCTGTTTTATTTTTTTTTTCACCCTCTTCCTGGTCTTTTCACTCATCTGTCCATGTATGCTTCTCCCCTCTTGAGTGCCTTGCTGAAGCAGTGGAAGTGGTGGAGCCGGTCTGAGAACTCAAGCAAATGAAAGGACAGGATTTAAATGAAGAAAAAACAAAGGTATACGTGTAGGAGTAGGTTAATCTGTCTGTTTGCCTTCTGTGCATGCGCGCGTGTACATGTGTGAGAGATGAAAGATAAGATTGGGTCGTCACATCGGCGGCTGTGATTAGGTGGACGCAATAGATAAGGGATTTCTGTGATTTCCGAGTAATCTGAACCGAAGCTACTTTCCTCGAAAAACATCCAGGTTTCCCACTTCACTTCCTAATCCAGCCTTGACTCTAAACCCCCTCCTCCCCCCGCTCGGCCTCCTCTTCAGTAAATTCCTAAGTCCATCGCCATCTTTCTCTCGCATCGCCTGTCCCCTTCCCCCTTAATCTGGCCCTGTAATCTGTCTGGTGAATTCAATCTGGGGGAAAATACTCTGAGAGATTGTCAAACGGTTGGTAATCGCCTCTCATAGGCTCAATGATCATCGAAGTGTGTTGACGCCTATCTTTACAGTCTGTAATCGTCTATAAGAAGTCTTTACCTCAGTGGCCATATTGACTTTTTTTTTCCTTAAGCTGATTTTCTTCCTGTTCAATATTCCCACTTGTTGTTGCGGTGTCAGAGGCAGGAGGGCTTGTTTTATTGACTGCGCTAGATAGAGAATCAGGCCAAAGGTTTTAACTTCCCGCAGGCGTGCTGTCAGCATTACCCAAGTCTGCACGCTGTCTGCTGTGTGTTCCCCTATGAAGTGCTGCACTTCCTGGCTACGTCTTTTCCCGGGAAAACAGCGTATCCTGTCTGCACAATAAACAATGCAGTTCTCACACACCAACACACGCAAGACTGTAAAAAGTCTGGACTCTGGAGTTGATTGAATTTCCCAGGCTTGTATGAAGAACAAATACATTTCAACTCTGAGAATAAGTAGATTAGCAGTGATTTAATAGTGATTAATTGTTTTTATGAGGGATGCGTTCCACTGTCGAGCCTTGAGGCTTTGAGGATGATTTGAGATCCGCCTCCCCGCCTGCCCTGCTGTCAAGTCTCTGTCTGTCTCTATTTGGGATTCTCCTCTGATCAGTGTCGCCTTGGTCAACCTCGCCAGGGTCTCTCCGCCCCCCGGTCCATCCTCATGCCTCATCCTTATCTTTGCAGCAGACTTTTCCTTCCTGCTGTTCAAGCCCACACAAAAATCATAGAGGAAGAAAAAAAAACCCATTAGTGCACAGATTTATGATTGAGCTGCAATTTATAAGTGGAGCGTTCTTTTTTCATGGCGTGTGTGAGGAAGAGATACTGAGTGTGTGTGGGTGTGTCCTCCAGACTTGTGTGTCAAGTCTTGGTGACATTCAATGCACCAACAGTGTTTATGTGTTTGGATGAGGAAGAATCGGGCATAAACAGTCAGATATTATCTCTGAAAATGAACCATTGTGTTTGGTTTATTGTGTAAATAGAGAGTCATTGTGTAACTTGTGTTTTTCTCTTGCCTTTTTGTCTTGTTTGTTGGATGTCTGGGGTTAGTGTGTAAACATATATTCCCAATAGCAATTACTGCCACCCCCTAGAGGCCAGTTGTATTATTACCATTATCACAACCAGGTATCTATAGGGGAGGACTACTATTACTACTTTAAAAAAATCTTTTTAATAAAATCAATTTAACCGTGGCCTCCACTCACATATTGCAATTTCCCCCATGGAGTTCATTAAGCCACAAACTCAGATGTGTTTGCAGGAAAGAAAAAAAAAGACTGTGCATGAAAGTTTTACCTTGAGGAAATCAATCCAGCAAAATCGATTTTCTTGTACCAATACTTGCCTCCTGAGAAATGTTATGTCAGTGTTGACCTTTCCGTTCTGGCCCTTATAAGTTACAAATGGCTCGGGGGACAGCGTGAGACAGTTGGAAAGAGCATATGTATTCATCTAAGCCTCCTTAGTGCTGTGGATTCAGCCAATTATTTCTCTGCTGGACTTAAAGCTTTGTTGCTTTGCTGGGTGGCAAAAAGAGCCCGGCCAGTTCTGCCAAGAACGCCGACGGAATGACCAATGATCCAGACAGACAAAGGTTGAATGACAGACGAGAGAAAGCTGATTGAGATGGATGACAAAAAGTCACAGCAGACTGAAGGCTGGAATATTATGTTAAAAGGAGGGGAGAGGGGAGAAAAAAAAGGGTCGGACCATATTTGTTTCTAAGACAACCTACGTACCCACGCCACATTGTGCGTGGTTCTGCAAACAGTGGGTCAAAAAGTTGCATATTTGGAATACCATCAGAACAGGTTGTGATTGGTTCAGCAAGTCTGGGGTGGGGGAGGGACACAGTTGACACGAGGATCTGGTTTGCTTATTGAGTGATGAAAGACGGACAGAGAGTGGGAGGGGACGGCTGACGTTGATGGATGAATAGAAAAAATAGTTTGGGCGAAAAACAGTCCCACTTAACTAAACTCGTGATATGCGCCTCAGAAAGGCTTCACCTCTCTCTGATGTGCCTCCTCCCTCATGCAGATATATCTTGAAAGAAATAGCTCCCTTGTGTCCAGTGTCTTTCATTATTCTGTTAACACCTCTCGCTTTCCCCTCTGCAACCAGGGACACACTTACACCCACACACATGTATAGTCAGTGTGTCTCTTTTTGAACTCCAAAACACCAGTGTAAAGCAGTAATACCCCTTCTCTGTGTGAGCACAATAGAGGTGGAAAAAAAAGCTCCACCCTGCCTGTGTCACCCTTTACTCTGCCCCCAGCCCTCAGTCCCTGCTCTGGGCCTCGCTGTCCACCCTAAGCCCTTGCATTAAGCAGGGTCTGGTGCTGATGAATGGACCACAGCTCAGCCTCTGCTCCACCCAATAATCCAGGCTTGGACGAGCCGATTAGGTGGTCCCCACATTCCGGTTCACTCATCTGTGACATAGGCCAGTCACCCTTTTGGTCACATTAATGGCGTGTTTAAAACCCAGGAGGAAAATAATAATGTTTATGCGGTCAGGGTGACTGCGGGGCCTCTTAACGACAACACGGGTTAAGTAGGCTAGAGCTCCTGTGTTAAGCTGGCATGGTCATAAATGTTAAGATTGTCCTGCGATAGCCTTCATGTGCCTTTGAAATAGATCTGAATCAATTGTCAAAGGGAGCATCATAGCATCAGTGTACAGAATTTAAAATGCACAAGGTCCCCTCTTGCTGACTGTTCATGTATAAAATTCTCCGGTGCTGACTTGGCGATTGTCCGACCTTTGATCCACATTGCGGCCCTTTCGCCTCAGAGGTCCGGCATTCCACAGGGCGACAGAGTGCAGAGATGAGAGGGTGATGGATGGATGAAAGGAGGGGGTAGAGGTGGAGAAGAAAGCAAAACGCTGGCCAGAGAGATTAAAGAAGAGAGATTAGACTCCTGCTCCTGAAGAGGCTCCAATAAATCAGGAATTCCTTCATGAGAGAGGAGGAAGAGTGGCCGGGAACCCTGTGTAGTCTATTTTTCACCAGATTGTGTGCTCACATACCCACATTTGGCCACTCGACATTCCCACACTGCTATCATCTGTGTTCATTATCGACATTTACTATCCACCTTATCACAAGTGAAACCCACTCCCAGATTCCTCAGAGCTCCACAGACGCAAACACACACACACACACACACACACTCAGACGCAAACAATCACACATTTAAATGTCACGGGCTGAGACAGACACGCGTGCACACAGTCCTCACTGCGTGTCTGCCACAGCCCCACAAATCATCCTTAAGTAGAAAACACAACTCCTCCACACTGTCACTTCTGCTGGAGCTCCGAGCGTCACTGTCATTAAAAGAGAGAATCCCGGGATAAACAATGGGAATAAATCAAGGCAGCCTATTGACAGGGAGAGGGAAACAGTCTGGAAGAGGAAAATAACAAGGGACACACACTGGGAGAGACAGAAAGAAGAGAGGATTTTGTCTGTTAAAGTGACGGTGGCACGATTTGACTTTGTTAGCTGAACCTTTTCACACAGTGGCCTAAGCTCTCTTTGAAGTGCGTTACCCCAATCAGTTAATTAAGCTGATGATGTGGAACGTTTCAATGCCGAGGCGTTAGAGGGGAACAAAAGGCAGCAGGATAATTAAAACTATTTGCCATTAATAAAAGGGGCTAGCCAGCCTCCCCGGGTGCGTATTCAGCCTCTGTTCCCTCTGCTAAGTGAGGTATTCCATCAGCTCGGGCAGGCCGTGAATAGAAACACTGTATGAAATAGTGGCATTGATAAAGCAACTGTAGCACTCGCATAGATACTGAGAGAAACTTCAAAAGCCATTTCCAACTCAAGCCCTTTGACCCCCCCTGCCCACGCCTATTCATGCCCTCTGTCTCCCCCCAAACTCTGAGCCTAAAGGGGCTGGGAAGTGGGGAGCAGGAGGGCATAATTACCCCCCTCCAGGGCAACTTTAATACCCTTTTTTGTGCTTTAATTGCACCCCCCTTCGACCCCCTTTTCATGAACACATTGGGAACATACCACAACCAGTTTGTAATCGTGGGCTCGGAGTGAAAAAGGGGATTGGGTGTAGGGAGTTTGTTTGTGTGCGTTTCCAGTGTTTGCAGCGGGGTGATAACTCTGTCAGGCGAAAGCAGACAACAGTGTTTGTTCAATAGTGTTATCGATTCGACTGGAATTGAAAGTGGCAGGGGGAAAAAACACTTTAGCGCCAATCTGGTAAACAGAGCGTGGCAGGCAAACTGCAGATAAGCGCTAAGCTGTCTGGACCATGGCAAAATGATAATTATTGCTCTCCCCCCCGAAAGTTGGCTGGAGCACAATATTATCAGCACAGTTAGATGGAAGTTTCATCAGTGTACTAAAAAGGTACTAAAGGTTCTAACAGGGCCGTGCTGCTGTTGTAATGGTGCTGCCAGCTAATCTGGTCATCAGTATTGAGGGAATGCAGTCAGGCGGAGAGGGGTAAAAGGAAGGGGGGAGGGAGCAGGAGTCAGGGCCCCGTGTTTGGAGCCACAGTGTCTGTCCTTTTACCAAGGGGTACCAGGGAGACCCGGGCCACAAAGCCATGTTTCCACTTTTGGTGTAGTACCCTTGAAATCCGTACTTCTCCTACATGTATCGAGATTTGTGTCGCCCTTCACTTTTCCAGTAAACAAGGCTTTTTGGTCTCAAAGCTGCAGCATTTATTAACTGACCCACTGTAACCGATATGTACATTTGCTGCCAGATTTCCTCTGCTCCGCTCGCCGTTTTGATGCACGCTCTCAACGCTTCCTATGCATACACATTATGCAGAGCTGCACCGACAAGAACACAATGGAGGACATCGAATGTTTTTGCGTTCTTTCTTCTCAGCATGTGGTTGTTTATTACAACAAGGAGACGAGCTTTGTTTGAGGAACGGCTGCAGGTAGCCAGACGAAAGCCTGCTGAAAAAACAGGACAGCTGGGAAAACCGACATCAGAACACGGACGATGAGACGACTCCAACTCCAATTCTCTCTGACGAATAAACAGACTGCAGCGTTTATAGCTCCACCTTTAGTACTGGGGTGGCACTGTCGGTACCATCTGCAACTTTTGACGATGCAAACTTGAAAATAACCATTGACTGCTCGGTGGAAACGTGGCTAAACAACAACACCAGCTAACAAGCGAGGGTGCCTGTGCTTCTGCGCTTTGATCATTAGTCACACACATGGACCTTGTCACACAAACACAAACCCCCTCAAATGGTACTTGTTACATGTAGGGGGGTTTACAAGAAAACAGAGCTTCTACATGAGGAGAGAAAATCCTTCAGTGGTGAAGTTGTTTCCATGCTGAAGGTGTCCAGTTATCACCCCGCAGGCTTTTGAGAGCTCGTAACTCTTTGAGATCTGTACATCTGATTAAATAGCAGTCAGCAGCTTCACTCACACACTGGCTGGCTGCCTCTTTTCGGGGGGGTGCTGAAAGCTTGATGAACCATCCGTGTATTCATTGCAAAAGCAACAAAACCCTATATTAGACACACATTCTCCTTGTGTGTTGTGAAAACATTTAAGTCTGTCAGATTTCAGCCGTTCTCAGGGAACACATGGTGATCCAGAACAGTAGGAGACGGTAAACTGATAGGCATCGCTTGGGAGCTCAGTACCCTGGGAGGAGGTGTGTGTAGTGTGTGTGTGTGTGGGTTTGGTGGGTGCGAACAGTAGGTAGCTACTGCTTTAGGTTGTTGATAGATGGGAATTACTGGGAAGTGTGTGTGAGTTTGTGTGTGCTGCTTGCGGCCAGCTACCGCTCCAGGCCGGTGATAGATGGCTTTGGCTGAGACGAGAGCGCTAGCTGTGAGCGGGCCCCGGAGCCGTCACTCGGTCCAGGGGAAGGGGACAAAGCTGAAATACCTTCAGTGACAATTCCCTGGAGATAAACTCATAATATCTCTAAGACTAAATCCTGGAGGGGGAAGGAATCGTGGACAGTTGAGATAAGGCCAATTTAACGTGCCTCAGAGGGTGTTAAATTGTTATTTATCTAGTGTTAAGTCTCTGTAATAATTAAATTGTGTTTGTGGGGATATTTGAGGCCGGCTAAAATGCCAAAAAAGTTTTCAGCGAGTGCTCTTTGACCCAGGTCCTAGAGGAGTAGGAGGATGTTTAGTTTACTTAAAAGACCATCGTAAAGAGGGCGGAGAGGGTGGAGGGTGAAGGGAGGGATGCAGGGAGGAATGACGGGGAGGCAGACAGTCTGACTGTCTCTCTGTATTTGTAATGAGAGGGAGTGTGGTGGGAGACAGTTACAGGCCGTCACCAGACTCATGTTGTATGTGTCTGCCTGTCTCTCTGACCCTAATGAATGGTTTACAACACATGTGACCTTTATTTTTAACCTTGTCCGTATCTTGAGTAAACTCAGGTGTGTTTCTGCTTCTGTTAAGGCGAATTCGTCATCATGAATTCTGCCTCTCTATCTGTGTGAGTGTGTGTGTGGGGAGCCCTGCAGATGTCAATACTCATCTCCTGTCTTGACGGGCTAACTGACTGCTAATGTTTCTCTGTAAACATCATTCAACTCCTGAGGGACATGGGATCAATGTGCACTCGGTGCTACTTGCGACACAGCAGCAGCTACACTTGCTTCACGTTCATCCATATTTATATGCATGTCCTCTGCAGATCGCTCTTTCCCTTATTGCGTTTTCCCTCTTCATTCCACCCAAACACACACATATACCCTCACGCACAAACACTCTCCCTCTTCCGCTCTATCTCTCATTCCCAGGCTTCTCAGTCTTTCCTCTGATTTCCCTGTTGTACACCAGCGTGCAGCCGATCAATATATAATCACAGGTTTTGAGGCTTATATTTATTACCGCTCCGATGCTATAACCACGGTTATCAGTCTCCTGTCACTTGCATAACCGTCCTCCTCTGCCTCCTCCCTGCAGGTTTCTATGGGACGACTACGCCGTGGAGGTGAAGCTCAATGACTACCTGGACATCGTCTGCCCCCATTACCCTCAGGGTGAGGTGCCGCTGCTGGACGCCGAGAGATACGTGCTCTACATGGTGGAGCGCGAGGACTACGAAACCTGCAAGCCCCAGTCGTATGATCAGATGCGCTGGGAGTGTGGCCATCCGTTTGCTCCTCACGCCCCTGAGAAGTTCTCTGAAAAGTTCCAGCGTTTTACTCCATTTACTCTGGGAAAGGAGTTCCGTCAAGGAGAAAGCTACTATTATATCTGTAAGTGTCACTATAGCGATCTGTCAGATATATCACTGTGTTTACCAGTTTTTATATTCATGTCCAGAGCCACACTAACAGCTCTTTGAGGCTGTACCTACACACAGTGCATCAGTAGTTGTTAGTTTTGCATGTATTTGGTCACAAAGTGTTTAATTTTGACCTGATAGTGACTAAAGTTGAGCAATCATCAAAATTATTACAATTCGTTTTTACTCAAAACCACAAATGTCAACTTCATCAAAGTCATTAGGATTCAGCATATTGGAACCTTGAATGTCTGTTTGAAATATATGGACAATTCTTTGATGGATTGACATCCAGCATTGTCACGTTATCATCCTAGAGCCCCACTACTAACATGGCAAAAATCTTTCCACCTTCATAAGAAAGTGAGTTTAGGCTTAGGTCCTGCAGTTTCAATGTGTTTTTCTACTAACTGTGATATACTGGAGCTCTGTGGCCAGCTCTTTGAAGCTTGACATGGACATCGACTGGGGTGTCGGCTCAGTTTGCCAAGTTTGTGCAATACTTACCCTGCTAGAATGTAACCACAAAGAGCAAGCAGTGTTGTCACCCTGACCATGGCTGTAATTAGATAAACGGCAGGACAAGACACACTTCGCCTGGTCACAGATGGCGTCCTAAAGCTTTGTTCCTGTGTCTGTCTGTGTGTCTGCTGTTGCCAAGTGTGTGTGTGTGTGTGTCAGTGCATGAAGGTGAATTAAGGGGCCAGTGGAGGATAAGTACATTAGTTAAGATGTTAACGCCTGTGTTTCTTCCGTCTTCCCACAGCCAAACCTTTGCACCACCACGGACAGGAGTGCCTCAGGCTCAGGGTGGACGTCGTAGCTGCTGATGGTGAGTTTAACCTCCCTCCTGGCTGTGGGGAGGGCAGCACACTGACCTCTGATAGTCGTGTTAGACCACTGCAAGACACAAACAGAGTAATTAATGGCATTTTTCTTTCAGGCTCTCAGGAGGCCAGAGTGGCTAAAGGAGGCACAGGTGGGGCTGGAGTTGGAGCTGGGGGTGGGGTTCACAACCCGTCCAACAGAGTGCCTGCAGGTATGTTGACCAACCCTGTGTCCTTTCTAATTATCCCTGTCTCTAAAACAATCTCGGTGCGTTCAGGATTACGCCGGGGTGTAAATATGCGGTACTAATGTGTCGTCTTTATCTCTCATCTTCAAGCAGATGACCCAGAGGTAATCCTGCCAAACGTCCAGAAGAGTGTACGGACAAACTCTGCAGTGGCAGCTACATCCCTGTCAATCCTCTCATTGCTAGTCCCATTTTCATTACTGCTATTGTTGCACTGAGAGGACATGAAAGGACTGCTATTGGCAGACTTTTTTTTTTTCAGGGACTACAATGAAGACAGTCCGTGGGGATGAAACCACTGACTCAAAAAGACAGTTTTCCATGCCCAGTGCTGGCCACAGGGAGAGACTTTTGAAGCTTGTAAAGTACAGATGGACTCGCTTGCACTACACGTGCTGAGTAACTCTGAGCATTTGAGACAAAGCATGTGTGCTTCGTCTTATTTTTCAAAAGGTGACAGTATTTTTTTTTTCTTTGGAAAGACAAAGCTCTCCTTGATTTGTATTTTTTTAGGGCTCTCTCCAAAAAAACAAAACATGAACGTCTTTGGATGATAACCCTAGAAGAAAATATGAAGAAGTCGAAGAGGAACCTAAAGTGGCTGAAGAACAATCAAGAGCAAAGACACCAACTCTGTTTGAATTATATAGATATGTCCACGTTCATTGGAAAAGTAATCTCTTACCTTTTGAGCCAAAGATCAGTCATGTCTCCAACTTGTACACTATTCCACCCTTGAGTATTGTGTACTATTTGTTGTATTGTTATTGTAATGGTATTGAGTGGCATTGATGTCCCAAGTGATTACTTTCTCTAAATGTAGCATTGACAGACACAGGGGCTTTTCTCATGACTACCATTCCTTTGCAAACTCGACCATGTGCTTATATACTGTAGCACTAATACTGCACAGTACAGACACACCAACATACACTCCACAACAGTGTTACACACAGACACACACACACACACACACTGACATCAGATGACATACAGTAATACATGGAAAAAAAACACTACATTGAACCGTGTTACGTGTACATTCTGTGAAGATAATTTATAACATTTGCAGCTGAGAATTTTTACTGTATATACCATGTGCTCACGAAAAGAAATGTTTACTGTTGGCAACGGGGAGAGCTTTTTCTCGCTCTCCTGGTAGAGTTAGTACTTGTGTGAAAGAGAAAAATGTGTGAGTTGAAGTGACAGTCAGAAAATGTGTGCAAGCAAGGGAGCGATTGATTGAAAGAGTGATGAGACAAAATGTATTTCTGCCAAAAGCAAACACTGAAACGTTGTGTGCATCGCAGAGAGGCTGGACCTTCTCTGTTTGTTGGATCTTGCCCCTGTATTGGTTAAACTGTCTGACACGAAAAGCTGGTATCAGATCTTTATTACTACAGGACTCCCCGACCCTGTGTATCATGGTGCTTTTGTTTATGTTCTCAAGCTCAGCTGGAAAAACAAGCGTATACTTCCATCAGCTATTTAGACTTTCAGAATAATTATCACAGTTTTGGATAAATTGAAAATGTTATTATCACCAGTTCGCAGACAAGACACGGCATCAAACCGAGTTGCCAAGCACATCTTCACCTGACAGGCTGGCTTGATCAACGAAGCACAACAGTGTATGACTACCATTGAAGTCAGTCTTTTTTTTATCTGAATTCTTGTTACCTAATTTTGTACATGTGTAAGTAAGAGAAGTGTATAATATGTGTATATATATATATATATATGTATACATAGAAGATTATATAAAGACCTGTTTGATAAATATGCTAAATGTGAAAATTTCTTGTGAAATAAAAAAAAAGATATTTTTGGAAAACCAGAACAGCTTTTTTTGTGATTATTCAATATTATTTATAACATCTGTCTGTTTTGTTGTCCACGACTTTGCTCCAAACTGAAATTTATATTGAATGGATTGATACAAAATGTTGTGCAGACATTCATGGTTACCAGAGGACTAATCCTAATGACTCAAGCCATCATCTGACTTTTCCTCTGGTGCTACTGTGTGCGGCTTTTGAAATGTCTCAACTATTGGATGGATTGCCTTTAAATTTCATATGTTCACGTCCCCCTCAGGATGAATTGTAACAACTCTGATGATCCCTTAACTTTTCACCTAGCACCACCGACATCAGGTCAAAAGGTCAACTTGTCTAATGCTTTATGAACAAATTCCTGCAAAACTCACATCAGTCCTGAACATTATACCTTCTAATAAAGATCCAACAACTTTCCCAGTGTCATCCTGAAGGAAAGATCACTTTTTCCTTTGCGACTGAGGTGATTTTGGTGCTAAAAAGCTGTCAGGAAACCTAATCCATTTCAACTCTTGATTACACTGGAGAGATAGAAGCCAGGAGCACAGACAATGACTCACACACACTAATGTGACAGGAATTGAATAGAATCAACGGCAGCGTGTCCAGAGACGGGAAAATGCCAGACAGATGAGTGGAAAAGGAGGAGAGGGCTGTGTTTATTATTAGCATTAAGGTTGCCTTTTGGCATGAAGACTGAATACACAGGTGTGATCTCTCGACTGTCTTTATCTCAACCTTCTGGCGAGCCTCCACCCTGAGCCATGACCGCCCCTCCCCAACATAAACACAAACCTCCTCCTTTCTCCAACCATGATACGTTACTCGTCTGCAAGTTGCATGACAAGCCATTGTTCTCATCTCTCCTGCTCTTGTCTCTGCCTTCCCAGGGGAGCTTTACGGCCGTGACAGTAAAAACAGCTGTAGCACCAAAAACTGGTGCCACTGCCTCGCAACTCCCCAATGTTTTCAAAGGGATGGCCGTAAATTAGGGCTGGCGGACAGGCCTCTTAACCGCCCGACCCCTAGAAGAGGCTCCACTCAGTACTAGCTCGTCAAGATGAGGCAGCGCTTTTTATTTACTCACTCGTTCAGCGTACCAGCTTGAGTAAATGTGAACAGCAAGTGTGAAACCTTTAACGCTGTAGTAAATGTTAAGGGCTGTCAGGAGATAACTGGAACAAATGTGAAGCATGGAAAACAAGAACATCCTGAGGGCGATGTTTTAACAGGCCGTTTGCATAAGATTTTAAAGCACAAATTCATAGATCCGGCACATTAACAAGCAGTAGCAAGAACAGCGGGAATCAAAGTCTCTTAATATTGAGAATACGATCAAAGGAGATGGACAATGTTTTGTTTCACGGCTCATGCTGCACAGTGAAGTAGATATGAAATCTTAGCACAGTTTGCACATCGTGTATTAACATCACATTCAAGTCACGAAGCAAAGTTTTTCAAAAATTAATAACTGGCATTGGCAATATCTTTTAAAATCCTTGAAGACTGTTTTACAACATTTGCTGTTCTGAAGGTATTTCCAGAATCCTCAAAGACTCTGCTTTCATGTGCAGATATCTCTTAAGGGAGATGAAAACAAATATGAGTGTGACTGTTTCATGTTGTCCAATTTGAGCATGGACATACAGTATGTCATTTCCGGCTACCTTTGTTTGGATTAAACTGTAGCCCAGATTGAGAAATGTCTAAAAATGATTTTCATTGTCCAACAGGTGACCTTTCATCTAGCACCACCAGTAAGACAAAAAATTCACTAAACCTTTGAAATATCTCAACATTTACTGGATAGATTGGCACCACAGTTTGTATTGACATTCTTGGTCCCCATAGGATGAATTCTAATGACATTGGTGATCCCCTGACAAGGTCGAAGTTTTAAATTTGTCCAGTATTTTGGCTTATGACTATGTAACTGCACGACTAAGGATATTCCTGGTGAACATGGTAAACATACCTACTAAACAATAGCATATGCGTATTATCATTGTGGGGATATTAACATGCTGACGTTAACATTAAGCACAAAGCACCACTGTGCCTAAACAGAGCTTCAAAGACCTGCTAGTATGGCTGTAGAGACTTTTGGCCTTGTTCCAAAATCACAGGGTTTTAATATTTCTGAAAAACAAATGCTGAGCTCTGAGACTCGAATGCGATGTCAATTCACGAAGGGCACAAACTGGGGCTATATTAAATCAAACTTCCCAGCAAGCAGAAAAACAAGGCATTTATCTATTTATCAGTCGTCAGAGTTTAACAGGGCGAGAGATGAGCCAACAGTGTGTGGCCCTGAAAACTGGGAGGAGGCCATGAGACGCAGCGAGAAAAAAATCACATTTGAGAGTAGGTTTGGCAAGGCCAGCTGGTCTGTCTCTGCATCTCCGGACTGAGTCAGGCCTCACGATCAGCAGGACGCATGAGGACCAGTCCCTGTCTGACTTCTAGCGTATGTTAGCGCTCAGAAGAGCCAGTAGCATCTACCTTACAGGACCTCTGGGAGGTTACCTAATGTTATTGTAGCTATTTGTGGCATTTATAAGCTTCTATGCTGCCCTAGAATGGGAACCCAGTGTCCTGTAAATATCAAAGCAGCTGTTTATGAGCAGCCAAAGAACAATAGGTTGACCCATGAGTGACTTTTTAGCCTCATCCACATCATTTTTATGCAGTGATGATCCACTGAATATTCGGATTAAATGTCATTTAAATGGAGCAGCATGTTTAGAGGCTTCTTTATTCCCTCTTTTGCTTGAGTCCCGCTTTGGAGCCTTTAAAAGCTTTAGATGACAGCAGGGTCAGACGGGGCTGATGGGAAGGAAACACCTTGGTTATACAGCATGAGTTAGAGCCTCTAGGCCAATCAGTGCACTTTTTGGTCCCCAGCCATCCCCGGCGGTCGGGGTGTGGTCTCCTCTTCCCGAAAAAGTCCTGTCACACACTCTCGGCCGCCGCCACTGCCAGGGTCATCTGTCTTGTTCCAGCTCATGCTTTGGTTTCCTGTCCGTGTCACTTAGTCACTTTCCTTTATTTATTCATTCCAACTTCACTCCAACTTTTTCTGCCTCTTTCATTCATTCACTCTATCTCCTGTTTCAATTCGTCCTCACGTCACTCTCTCATCCTGTCATTACTGTTGTTCACCCTTTTCTCTATCTGTATCAAATCTCCATCTCTTTCAGCTCTGGGCCTCGATTACCAACTCCATTTCTCGTTCTGTCCGTCTCGAGATGGTTTTGAGGTTTTGCTGTGAAATGTGTGGGTGGGGAAAAAAAGTCTTTTCTGTGCAGAAAAAATGATAACCTATCATTTTTCAGTCTTGGTTCTCAGCCTGTCGAGATGGATTTGCTCCCAGCAGTGTCACCGACTGTCTCTAGAAATGTTTTTTTATAGTGTCTCGAGGTCTCAGTGGGGCCACGCTGCGGGCACAACCCCATGGCCTGACCCTCTCACTGTCTCTATCCCCATTAAGGTTTCCTCCTCAACCCCTCTCCCAATTTAGCTGATGCCTCTCACCTTGCCACTTTGGAGCGGAAGGTAAAGAGCATTCTGTGCATGTTTGTCCTCTTTCTCAGCCTCCCTTACTGTCAAAATCCTGTCTTGTGAAAGATACACTGAGCAATTATAAAAAGCTTGCTTGAACCCCCAAACCCCTCCCGAAGGAGGAACAGTTACCTATGGACACTATTACTGATAGATTTTAGATGGCACATGAGCAAGTGTACAGAACTTCCCACTTAGTGATACAAGAATGAACCAGCATCATATCTCCAATGTGAAAAGCAACTGATTCTTAACTTTGGCTTTGTATTATATCAGATCAAATTTAGGTCAGCTTTTAGCTCAGCATGACCTGCTACAGTAAATGATGTAATGAAGTAAAAGTTTGATTCTCACAGCTACTGAAAGCTAAGAAAAATAAATGAACCGTCAGGCATGATAAAAAAAAATGATATACTCATGGTGAGCCATTCTTGACTAAGGCTGCAGAGATACTGAATTACTACACAATCATTATAATGGATTCACTCAGTTACTGTACTTTATCAGGTGCATCCCCTTTCGAGAATACTGTCACTCTCATCAACAACAAGCAGCAGTGGTGATACTCGTCGTCTCACGTTTGCTGCAAATGAACATGGAGCCTTTAAAAAAGAAAAAAAAAGCTTGAGTATTTGAGCTCGTTTGTCATTCAACAGCTTTTGTTACATCTCTGTCTGTGCACCAGATTACACTTACTTACACATTCTGTCATGTAAATGCCAAGGGTTAAGTCTGGGATGAAGCCTATGTACAGTACGTTTGAAATAAGGGATTAAAAGAGAAAGGCACAAACATGCTTCCAATGTTCATATACGCATGCACGAGAATGTTCGTCCTAATCTGATATATACTTTTGTCTGTACGCCCGCAGAAAAAAAGAAGTAACAGATGGATGTCTTCAAAGTTAAATTTGGGGAGAATGATGACAAAGGAAAGTAATTAACTAGTTCACATGTGGCTACGAGTAAGAACATAACTGCCTACCAAGGGGAGTCTTTGGTGTAATTGCCAAAGTAGACGATTTTCTGGTAAATAACAGGTTGCTTTTCATCCAGTCTGCTCTTGCAACAGCTTGCAGCCATTCATGGGGGGTGACGTTGCAAGGCATGATGGGGTTGCAGCCAAACAGCACAACAGGCAGAGCTTGCACACAGAGAACTGTCGACTCTTTTGCATTTGTTCTAAAGTTTTGGGAGCTTTTGAAACCCTATAATGATGCCTTTGGCCAGGCTATGCTTTGTTTGTGCACAGCAGGGATTCACTGAAAATGAGCATAGGCAGCCTTTTAAGGCTCAGACAAAAACTTGCCAACATCAGATTACTTCAGGACTACATATTTAGCTTACGTTTTCTGATTGGAACAAACCTCTGTGAGAAGAATAGTAAATGCTGCATAAAGTTTAGTTCATGTCGTTAACTACAAAATAGCACAAAAGACTTCTGTGTCTTGCACAGAGAGAGGCATTGAGAAGTTGATATAAAGCCCTCGGGCCATGTGGGTTATGCTTGGAGATGGAATGCATCATATATGCGAGCACTCATGCACATACTCGCATACCTCCTGGCCCTATCCGAACATCCAACCCACAAACACACACACACACACATATGTAGGCAGAAAAACTCAAGAAAATAGACTCCAATTTAATTAAGTCCCAGCGACAGCCGCAGGGCACAAGTCTGAAATTGGACAATGGAATGTACACATCTTTACAGATAAAATCTAGTCCATCTATACTGACAAGCAACAGACACATCTCCAGACACACACAACAAGGTCCACACTGTGTAGTACATTTTCAGAGCTGACGCAGATTGAAAGCATCTGAGAATTCTCAGTGGAAACAGTCTTGAGTCAGATTGTTCCATTGTGACCTTTGGGGTTCACTTGCTGGCATTTCAGTGATCAGCAACTAGTTACAGATGATAGTTTAGCATACCAGTGATTCTCTGTAGTTTGCAACCACAAACGGCACCATGTGTGTTCTTCTTTTATCTGGTTTATGGTGTCCCAATCAGCTAAACGAATTACTACAAACTGATGACAGACTGACAGAAAACTAGGAACTGATTTTGATTTAGTGTTTCCTCGCTGTGGGATGAATAAAGGAATATCGCATCTTTATAAAAGAGGCAGTAAAATTGTGAGAATGCACTCTGTTATCATAAGTAACCCAAAAAAATCATGATTAATTTTTGAAATTTCCTGAATAACATCTGATCAGCATCTCATCTGAAATGCATGCTGCTGTATAAACACAAACAATGCTGGTTGAAGGGTCATTGTGATTTATGTTCAGATCATGCCTGCTGCAACAAAAATGAGGATGTCAGTTCACAGTTCAGTCTCATCATCATCTCAACATTTTCACATCCTAAACAAGAGACACACAATTCTGGAGTGACTCCAGCATCATAAGTGCAGACACTTGGTTGCGTGTGAAAGTGGTCCGTGCATCCCGTTCAGTCTCTCAAAAGTTTCTACAGAGTCCTTCTCATGTTCTACATCTTTAAGCCCTTTCTCCGCAAGTCCTCTTTGGCTTCCTTTATCTGCTCCTGCAGCTCTTTCGCTGCCTCCTCGCAGTCATTGAAGGTGGCCACTCTGTATCCCACCGTGGCCAGAGAGTAGCAGCCAAATGACACCAGCAGATACAGAGGCATGGGCCAGGCGACCTCTCTGTAGGTCTGCGGCAGGCTCAGGTCCAACAGGTCGAAAGTGACCAAAGCCCAGACGGCGCCCACCACCGACACAACGCACAGCCACTCCAGGAGTTTAGTCATGATGAGAGCCGCAGTCAGGCGAGCAGCTGGAAAACTACCTGGAAGAAACGCGAACGGTTAAAAGGCTGTTTATTGAATTAGCTTAGCATTAGCACACCGAAGTAGCTCCGTGTTAGCTGTTTAGCTACAACACACAAGGGAGAGAAACAGCGGGAAAATCAAGCAATGAGAGTAAAACAGTTGGGAAAACGCAATATATTTGAATAAATTATTCATTCAGTTCAAGTAGAATTTCGTTTAATAATCAGCTTTAGAAGCAATAATCCAACGGGTTTACCTCCTGTCAAACGCCACCTCACCGCTGCGCAGATGTATGACGTAGAGACCCGTGACGCCTTATGGGAAATGTAGTTACTTCTATGTTACTATAGAAATTCCTATAAATCAACGAAATGATTCTTTAATTTTCATGTTAATTTTTGTAAATGTTACACTGTTCGCATGTACTTATTTTTTCACTTGTTTTTACATGTTTTGATATTTTTGTTGGATGGAAACCCAGAACTTTTTTTTTTAATCAAAAATTTAAACGTATTTGTGTAGTGATTTCATTTTATATTCTCTATACCCTGTTTTGTAGTTATTCTCCACTAATTTGTAAAAGAGGAGCAAGAAGACAAAGAGATTAATTTCTACATTTCCTACAGCATTTTCATACCTCTCAGTAAATCTCAATGTTGTAGCTTGTGTTTTTCATTAAACCACTGCCTTAGACTGTATTCTAATATATTAACAACATCCACACCCTGTCAGCTGCAAGAGAGAAAACAATTTGTTTCACTGAGTCTTAAATGAGGCCCCCAGTCTGGCTTTTAACAAACATTAGACCTCTAACTGTTTCTCTGTTTCACCATCTTAATTTAGAAAAGCAATTCTGAAAATGAGATTACCATTAGTGTGAGCTGAAAGCTATCCATAAATACAAATGTAATTCAAAAGCGAAGAATCTAACAACAATTTCATTAGAGGCCTCCGGGAGAGATACTGGTGTTTGATCTGAGTGTCTGTTTAGTTGCTGTGGGGCACGTCCGTTCATTCGGAGGAGTGAACTGTCCAGCTGCAGAGGGCACAGACCCCTCCAGGGTGAAATCAGGAGGAGTGGGAGATGTAAACATCATTCAGTTAGCTGGGGAGAGGGAGACGCTAAAGAGCCACTGAGAAATAAACATCATTCTTTGGCGACAAATGGAGAGTTATTCTTAGGACGGTGCTGTTTGTGTTTGTCTGCACCAGTGTTAATAGTGTAAGTGACGATGTGTGTGCCTGCCAGAGGGGTAAAGCCCATTTCTTCTGTTTGTGGAGACTGTGCAAAACTGGGAGATTGTCAGGGTTTATGTCTGTTTGCTGAAAGCTTAAATCTTTAAATCCTGAAATCAACAATTATCTTTCCAAGTTTGCAATGTAGTTTGAGGAGGATGCTTCATCTTGTGAATAGCTCTGAGGCTTTGTAAAACAGCCATGATATATGCTATGGCCTAGATGTCTGTCCAGGTTTATTGCCTTTGATTTTCCTAACAAGGAGCTGCAGCACAAGGAGATGCAACTAATGCTTACTTTCAGTGTTGATTAATATCTGGACTATGTTTTATTATGCTTTTAATAATTGAATCCATAAAAACTCAGGAAAAAAACATCAATTTCCCACAGTCCATATTAATATCCTAACATTCATAAGAATTCAAAACCCAAACACGTTGAATTTATGATATGAAACAGAGAAAAACAGCAGATTTAGCTTGATAAATCAATCCTATAATAATCTAACATCTACAAATTTAGCTCTATAAGAACTGAGGTATATAAATCAATTGATGTTTTTGAATTATAGCCTATGTTCATGCCAATTCAAAACAGCTTGGATCCACTTGAGACACATAATAAGATGCGATATGATACACATCAGACTGTGAAGGTCGGGTTTCTTCGGTGCATCGAAACAATAAACTGAACCCAGGTGGGATTACCCGTGACATGCTGCATCATTACATACATCATAGCGTGTGCTGTGACAGGCCTGTGCAGCACTGGTATGAGCAGCATTGTGAGCGTGTGTGACACTCAGTGGGAACAGTGGAGCTGGCTTTTCTCAGTGTATCTCCCTGCCAGCTCCTGTTCCGTTCCAGTACTCAGGAAACCTGTGCTCCAGCCGAGAAGGCCTGGCAGACACAACACAACAGCCTGCGAGCGGGAGGGGCACTGAAACAAGAGAGAATGAGAGAGGCAGAAAAGGGTGAGAGAGGGAGAGGGACATGCAGAGTGAGATAACACAGGAGAGAGGGATGCAGGGAGAAGCGGAGTGAAAGAAAGGATGAAGCGGCAGCAGCAGTTACTTTCGATAAAGAACCAGAAGAGAGAGGGTGGGATTTCATAGCTGACAGGGCAAGAGAGAGAGAAAGCTGAGAGGGCCAGGAATGAAAAAGAAAGGGCGACCGAGTGTGTGGACGAAAGAGGAGAGGGCAACAGGGAAAAGACGAGGGGAGGGAGGGGAGGGAGCAGACAGGGGAGAGAGGTTTAGACAGGGGGGTGAAATCAGGGGATTTGCAGGTGCAGCTTGAACAACCAATGACCTTAATGGTGCATTAAAGCCAGCTGTTGCTTATCCAGACTTTTCTTCAATCCCCCTAACACCTTCAACTGCGCAATAGACTGCATGCAGCACCTTGGTTCCCACAACGAGGAGTGAGTATAGCAGTGTAGGCAGAAACAATGAGAGAGAGACAAAAAAAAAGCATGAAGATGGTGTGTGAAAGGGTTTGGCGGAGACAGAGAAATGACAAAGGAGATACTTGATCCTCAAGTGCAGAAATAGGAGTGACCGTGTGACTCCATACAGAAAGCAAAGATAAGAGGGCAGAGATAAAACAGGAAAAGTGGTAATGGAGAGTTGTGTTGACTCAATCTCTCTGGCTTTGTCAATATTAGTAGAATGAAAGGTCCAGATAAGGATGTGTACCACTAAAATGCTATATAGGGATCAAGATTTAGCAAGATAACAGTTGT
Source organism: Centropyge bicolor (assembly GCA_037975185.1). Lineage (NCBI taxonomy): Eukaryota > Metazoa > Chordata > Actinopteri > Pomacanthidae > Centropyge > Centropyge bicolor. Next base: position 11,205,011 of record JBBMOC010000005.1, read on the forward strand.
GTAATATCTCAAGTGTGTGAAGCAAGAGGAGGAGAAAACCAGACAGAAGGAGAGAGAGGGAGAGAGTGTGAGCTTGTACTATCAAAATGCTGTTTAAGATAACAATAGAGCTTGGGCTCAAAAACAGGAACCCTCTGTTTCCTGAGCTGGAGACCAAAGCTGTGTGTTGTGTTGTCATTAGATGTGTGTGTAGATGTGTTTGGGAAAAGGAAAGGGTGACTAAAAGTGCGTCACAACCTCCAGATTCTGGGGATGTATCGCTGGTGGAAGAGCGAGAAATGATGCTTGTGTAAGACCCCGAGTGAGGCAGGGCCAGTCGAAGTCTTTCAAGCTCAGGTTTTTGCTGTGAAATTTTGGTCGAGTCTGGCAGCTAAATGCCAGGCCAATCAACAAACTGTGAGGAGGGCTTTAAGTGATGAGACAACCTCTGAAAACTCCCAGACCTTGTCAAAATCTGTTAAACAAGACATCGCTGATGAAAAATGAAGCATTATTTTTGCAACAGCATGGCCCCTTTTCTTACCTCGAACTTAATCAGAAACTGATTCTAGTCAATTCAGGAGAACGTTTACAATGCAGCCGCAAGAAATCCTGTGATTGTCTCATTGGAAAATCTGAAGAATTGACTAGGAACAGAGCTCTGTTTAAGTCTTTTGAGGCTAGTCCAATTAAGAAGATTTTCTCTAACCACTCTTGGGCTCAGAAATGAGAACAGAATGTTAAAAGCCTTTATTTTGTCGGCATTGTGGTTTAAGACAATGATCAGTTTCAACTTCATGTAGTCTTCTGACGCAGAATTAATAAAATAGATTATACCTGGTACTCTACTGTACATGGACAATACACCAGAAGTAAACATTATTCTATCGCACAGATGCAAAAAATGCCTTACAAACATAAAGAAAACAACTATCACACTAATATTAAATATCAATATCATGAGAAAAACAGGCAAGACAGGCCATTAGTGGTTAAACATGTCTGAATGCTTACCATGAAAATGACACAGCGTTAGAACATTTTCCCTTCAAAGAGGGTCTATTACATAGTTGAGAATACACAGGCCTAATATTAGCGTCTGCATAATTAGATATATCCATCTTGCAAAAATTAAATATGCAAGATGTGTGGTTCTGCTAGTTCTGCTGCTTTTACCATGTGAAAGCTTGAGACTTGAACGTGTTTGCTTTCTCACGTCACGTCTTCAGGGACTTCAGTCTGAAATAGGTCACGTCTCAAGTGTTGATTTTTGTGACTTCAGTCGGACAGCCCAGCCCAGCAAGTCGTTTATTCTCCCAGTCGAGGGTTAGGTTTGTGTTGTCTCCTTGAACAAGAGCACTCTCCTATAAGCTATTGTACTTCCATGAAAGACCATATTGAGTGAGGCACAGTTTGTGGGATGACTTTACAAGTTTGAGAAGAGGCTCGTCAGACAGGTGAGGTGACCACGAATCAAAGTAGATGCATCAGGGTGGAGAGCCCCCAGTGATACGGCTCATCAGGGGTCCCGAATTCAAAGCAGGGCTGCTGAAAGTTTTGACGTTGATAAGCAGACTGCTCATAAATATCCTTGAGCCAAGATCATTTATGGACAGGGAGAGTCTGTATTAAATTGCAGAGATAATAGTTGTGAGACCCCCGCGCCACTTAGGGCTTTCATAATGAAGTCTTGGGCTACTCAAGTGGGTGTAAGGTCAGAGTGTGGTCAAGTGTGACCAGTCTGAACCATGTGAGAATAGCACTTGTCTTGCCCTCGGTGCCCCGAGTAAAGACACACACCTGTTTCAGCTGCTGCTGTGACGGCCGCAGTGAAACAGCAGAGGAATGCGCCCCCCCGCCCGCCCCAACCATCATCCCCGCTTTCTCCCTCTCCACGCTCTCAATGCTGTCCTAATGAATCTCATCACACGGCCTGTGTTTGTCCCACTAGTGCTTTGTTTGTTGACCTTTATAAGACGTCATTACTTATTATCTTCATGGGTTGTGTAATTCTGCCCCATAACACAACCCCCTCAACATCCACGGCCCACGATGTGTGTGTGTGTCTGATCAAATGCTTCTTGTCAGTGTAACAGCCATTAACAATGAACAACGGGCATAAGCTTGATGATGTCTCCCTCCTCCCTCTGTCTCTCCTCTCCTCTCACCCCAGAACACAATGTCCTTTAGCATTACCATTATTGACAGTGGAACTAATTGGCACATGGTTATGAAAGTTCCCCCTGGGCCATTTTAAATTGGGCTGCACAATTTCCTTCAGCATCTGATAGGCGAGTCCGCTCACGGGACCTGAGGAGGTATCGATTATAAATGTATTAATGTGGGTCAGTGCTGTGTGCTCAGCAAGAGGTGGATGATCTAGGGCTACATGTCTAGACTGGAATAAACTGACCACATCTTGTGTTTACATAATGGATGGTAATGTGAGGAGGAGGTTGAATTCTGTCCGGTAGTTTTATCCGCTCGCTGCATCATTTTCCTTTGATAGATCTGTCGCGCACAGGCCTTTAGAAGAAGGTGCTCGTGCGCAGGTGAATTAGAGCTGATTGCTGGCTGTGTGCAGCTGTAGCAATCATCAGGAAGAGAGAACATATCTATTGCAGTTCGCACATTGATTTCGGGGCAGACACTGCAAACTTTATCGACTCATTTCACTGATGTAATGAAGCGGCCCTGGAGAAACTGGGGCGTGCATTAAATAGCCAAACGCGCTAACGTGAACATGACGTTACATTCAAAAACTCATTAAAGCCAGCACCACTGCCTGTGTATGGGATATGCCTTTGGTCTCTCATTATATAGACGATGTCCTTTCTTGCTCCATCAGATTAGGTCCGGCTGAAGTCATGCTGCTTTGCATGATTAGAGAAATCACGTGGCTTCCGTCATCTGGGCACATGTCAATATGCTGTCGATTGACTTTACAGACTAATTACTGTGCTTAAATCATTGTGCTATATGTTGCATCTAATCAATCACTGTCCTTGAAAGGTGCAGCCATGTATTTATTTCTACAGATACAGTTTGGGAGTTGAACTCACACAAATGGACTGTACATTTTCTCGCCGCCATTGTGAATGTCATTGACTTCATGTTGAAAATGCAAAAGGTCAAGGATTCAAGGATTATGGATTTGTGGTGGGCAGTGGGTAATACCCTGAAAGCTGATTGTGGCCGCCTCATGCGGGCGTGGCTGTCTGTCATTGCCCGTAAATGAAGTTGATTAGGTGAGACCACCGCTCTGTGGTCCCGTCTATCTTGCTCTGGACACTAGCCATATTGTCCCCCCCGCCCCTCCCTCTCCACCTCACTCGTTCCACCCAAAGACTGCGACTGCTTGACCTCTCAGAAATCTGACCCTGAGGCTTCTTGCTGCTCCCCCAGGCACCTGCCAACCTTTCACCCCTTCGTCGGGTGAGCATCTGGAAGGTGAGGAGGGACAGACGAGGAGGCCGGGGTGGGCCGTTGTGAAGTATTGACATGGTAACAGATAGGACTATGGAGTTGTCAGACTTCAGAGAGGTGGTCAGACTGTTTTTCTCTTTTCACAGATCAAATACCAACTCCCCCCTCCTCCACCTCACATTCTGTCTCTGTCCCTTGGTATCTGTTGTTACATGTCTGTCTCTTTTTCTGTCTGTCTCTGTCTTTTATTTCTGTCATTCCCTCTGTCTGTCTTTTATTTCTGTCATTCCCTCTGTCTGACTTTTATTTCCTTCTTTAACTGTACACACAGCTCATGCAGGCTATGATGTATGCACAGCTGGTCTTGACAGAGCCGTCCAGGAAACGTGTGGTTTACAGATCCCCTGTTGACATACTGATTTGACTTGCCTTTCACTTTTCAGAGACCTGGAATTTTAACTGTGCAGGGCCTATTGAGGTGCGACTCAGCATGTTTGACCACGGTGGAAAACCACTCAAAATTTGCTGCGTCCTGACTGACTGACTGACTGACGGAATGGATATGTCACATAATACATGAAGCTCTATCAAAAATCGTGGTTTCCGACCACACGTGCAATGGTCCCACACCTGCTCACACCATTTGTTACAAAGAATTTCTTGTCATTAGTCTCGCTAAAATGCTATTCCACACTTCGGTTTTATGGAAACAATAATATCCGAGCTGTTAAGTTACAGGCAGAGAGCAAAGACATATATCTGAAGTTACACCAGACTTTAAGTTACACCTCAGGGCCAAAAAGCTATGTAATATAGTTCGGTCCGCTTGACACATGTCATCCAATAGACAGGATTTTAATGGTTAAAATCAGTGAACTATTACTTTGGGTTCAGAATCAATCATGAGCCATAAATTATTTCTAAAGGATACGATTCCCACGTTCATGTTTTCTATTGTGTTTAAATCTGCAATAACTCTTTTTTTAGTGCTTGAGTGCAGCAGAAACGAGTTGTCAACACAATGCTGACATCATGGCTTATTTACACATCCAATAGTTACAGGTGACCAGTACGCTTCATTTGGACTTTTTGGCAACCACATACATTTCCAACAGTGATTAGTTTTAGCTCTGGTTTTGGTCTCCACCAGCTCCACAGGGAGATGTCTTTGGATGCTCAAAGCTCCACTGTGTTCAACAGCTAGTCTGCTGTGTTGTGCTGAGCAGGTAGTACTTTGGGTTTTAAAGCTTTAAAGTTACGAACAGGTGCCTGCTGTGACAGAAATGAACAAAATGAGAGTGAACCAAAACAGTAAAATTGCAGGTGGGACAGGGACAAACATGAATTAATTGCTTTCGCATTGTGATTTAATACTTAGTTATCATATATAGTTTGATATTTTAAGAGATATGCTCATGTAAATTTCCCCTTTGTGGGAGAAATAAAGGAATATCTTATCTTATTTTCTTTCTTGCAAAAAGTTAATTGAAAAGATTAATACTAAGATAAGATAAAGTAAACCTTTATTCATCCCTCAGTGTGGAAATTGGCAATAATACTACTCCATCTGGAACATAAACTAAAACCACAACTTGCAGTTTTTACACCTTGGCTATTGTATGAATTAAAAACATGAGATATAACGTGTTAATTATTGAGCTTTAAAGGTGATGGTAGTCTAGTTGTTTTCCCTGTTTAAAGCCTTTATGTTAAGCTAGAGTGGTATCAATCTTCTCATCTGACTCTTGGCAAGAAAAAAAGTTTCTGAAAAGCACTCATGCATTGTAGCGTTTGACACCACAGGGCACTTTTATTGTCCAATTGTGCACTGTATGCAGTTTGATTTATGCAATAAACTGCACAATCATTACATAATAGCCATTGCATCATTAAACAGAGAAAACAAAGTGAGTACACAAATCCAATAGAGTGGGATGTGCCGCTGGAGTGTAAATGTTAAACTGAATTAGCCCTGTGTCTTCTCTCACAATCGCAGTGCACTAGGTTACAGTATGGCCATATGGGCTCCGTCTAGCATTACTGTCACCCCTCATTTATTATAGTGAGGGAAGATGGCCCCGCTATGCCCCTCAAATCCTCTTAGCCAACATTTAGCTGATTGATTTTCTCCCCTTCTTCCTCCATTCAGATTATCAATGTGATAAAAGCAGGAAGTTGTATATTATTAATGCTATTCAGTCTCATGGGTGGATGGATGGACGAGCGATACATAAATGTTTCAGCAGTGGCCACGTCTGGAAGAATAATATCAAGGCAACGTTATTGAATTTAAAGGCAGAGCAAACTGAGTAAAAGAAATGAATGGTGTGAATGTGATTCAATCCCTTCAGCAAATAACCTGTTACATATGGAGAGGGAGTGGCTGATGGGTGAAATTAGAGTCCTCACCTCTTGTGATTGTAATGTCGAGGTTTGTGCTTATGAAGATTAATAATTAATGTACTTCTTCAATCAAATGAAAACTCCACAGCCATATAAAGCGTAGGTAGCAGCCGTCACAAACTGTGCTTGCTTGCAGCACAAACACATTATATTCATGTCTTTTTTTTAATTTCACCCCCTGCCCACTTAATTCCTCCTGCAGGCCTCCATCACAGAGATCCACGATAATGGTTTTGACTCAGCAGAATAGTATTAAGCACGTTCCCTGTAAACAACATATTCCACTTCAGGCTAGAGAAACCACAATGCAGGTTCGACAAACAACTCAGGTCTTTTGAACATGTGGTTTAGCTTCATGTTGCTTAAGACAGCTGGGTTAGCGGATTCGAACAGACTCCGTCCTATGCGTTCTCCAGATGGCACCGCGCACTGTCTCTCACAGATTGCATAGCTCTGAGACCCTTCATAAGTTCAGATGATTCCCTCCCCCCATCCGCTCCCTCTGAACTATACTAAATGATGATCGTGGAGATTATGTATTGGTAATTCCTGCCAGGTCTTTAAAAGAATGCCCATGCTGTGTGCTTAATACTCAGTGGAGGGATTATGCAGACCCCTACATGTGGTGTTGTGGCTGCATACCTCCAGTCAGACTAAACCCAATCTGTTACAGATTTGGACTAAAGAAGAGAGGTGCAGTAAGCACAAGGGGGTGGGTGGAGGTCTGTTCGGTGCTGTATTCATGCTTTACAGTACATTCCACTTCTTCTATATCATGAGGGATCAGAGCTAAACCTCCCTTTGGAGGCAGTATTTTTATCTGTGTGTATTAGGACGTTAAAAGAATCTTGGCTTGCGTCAAGGCTGTGCGCTTTATTTTTTTTTTCTTTCTCAATTCTCTTCTTTTTTTTTTTCAACGATTTTATTTTCCCTTTGTGGTTGAGGCAAACCCAAATCCCCCTACAGTTTCCCCTTGAATGTGGGTCCAATTAAACACACATGTGGATTTTCATATTGAAGCTCATAAAAGGTAAACTCCAGCGATTTACATTACATTTACATAAGGAATGCTAAGTACCTGCACATGTGAGGTGTTAATATCTCGATCAAAAGCAGATGGTCATCACCATTCATTATTCTCAGTGTAGGTGTTTCATTGAGCCAAAATCTCTAGTCAGGCATGATTTTTGATACATGTAAAATTGCATAAGGATATTACATCCTATCAGGAAAGGCCAAAAATCTCAACATTTGGAGATATCTGACAGGTCTGCTGTGTCTGTTTTCTATTTTAAATTTTGATTATCCAATAGGTGGCGTCCTTTACACTTCACAAAACTAAACCGTGTGTCATATTCAGTATATCAGAGGCCATGTATTTTATGTATGTTATTATATGAACTTTTTATTGCATGTGTATAAACAGTAAAGTTTGATTCACTGGTTCCTATACAGCCCCTCATACGCTTAAACATAAAGAGACCACTTGGCAGTAAATTCTGTGGGGTTCAAAACTTGGCATGAATTGTCTAATTTCACTTTATAATGGTTGTAGAGATCAGCCAACATATGTAAAGGTTTGGGTGCTGTTATATTAGTAATTTATTATCATGGCAATCAGTGACCAATCAAAGTGGTGCAATTCATATATAAGTAAATAAAAAATTCCCTATAAGCAAAGCCAGAAACTTTACTCTTAAATGGGACCTCAATAGCAAAAAAAGGCAGATGATGTATATGTTAAAGGGCCAATAAAAGCACATCTGTCGTTTTGTTAGGTGATGCCATTTTTCCAATTTTTAACAGCACATTTCAAAATGTATGTTTGCCAGTATTCTATAGCGAAGGACTATTTGTATGGAAAATGGGTCCAATTATTCACCTTTCCATATAAAAAAAATTCTGACCCTTACAATAGCTGCAGTGTGTTAAGAAGATTTTTGGAGATGGTTCTGCTATGTCTCACTGCCCCCTAGTGGTGAAACAGCACAGTGCCCCTCACAGTGAAGCAGGTAATTAAGAAAAACTGGATGAAACAGAAGCAACAACAAAAGGAAACAGAAGGTGTTTTTGTAATTTAAACAATTAGCATTTATTCAGTGTTTATTTCCTTAATCCATTTTTCTTTTGCAAACATTCTGCCAGCAGGTGAAGTTTACATGAGTTTAATCTGCTAATCATTTCATACGAAGCTCATTAACTTACAATCAAGCGAGGTTAAAAAAACAAAACTATTGTTTGCGAGAAAACAACTTTTTACCATCAACCCATGAATCAATGCTGTTATCAGTCAAACCACACACGTACCCATGCGCATAGGGAGGTAAACACACACATGCACGCACACACTCATGTGTTTGAAATACAAAACAGCAATGCACAAACAGAACTGCGGAAACTAGTGATTAGCTGTGCAGCAGAGGTATAATTGGAGCTTCTAATTACAGTATTGCCTCATTGTTCCTCTCTACCTCTAATTTACCACATTTACATCCCAGAAAAACAATAACTTTGGTTGGGATCATAATGGGTGAAGGACTAGAAAGTGGTCACAGACAGCAAAGAAATCTCTGTGGTTTAGTTCAGTTATAGATGCAATAAAATAGTCGAGGCCTTTTTTTTTTGTTTACTCACATAATGTTCATATCTCTAAAACATAAGCTTAAGCTTTTAACATTAAGGACGTGAAATGATAGAGCAAAAGCTTCTACCGGAAAGGACGACATTGTGGTGCTGTATCTACATTAGCTTTATAAATGTATGCAATATAGCCTGGCTACAAGTGCAAGCATCAAAGATATAATTACATATTAAGTGCTGGATGTACCAGACACTACTTAAGCAATAATTCTTGCAAAACTGCATATAACAAAAATGTAAAAAACTTAATTACATTGCATATTTGTTGCTATACAAACATTTTCTTATACAAAGGAAATTAAATACAAAACAAAAAGTCGCTGAGATGTCTAACTTCTCGCTCTAGCTGAGTAAATACTTCACAATTACCAATTACATTCCAAATGACCATATGACCTCAGATCAGCCGTCAGTTGCTATTTAAAGTAGGGACACGGGTTTGAATGGTTACCCTTCTGACAGGAGTCTGATCTGCATTGCGATTGGCTACCAGCTCCTGCAGCTGCAGCGCTCCTCCGCCTATGAAACAGAAAGCCGGGCACACGGGGCCGGAGCAATCTACGTGACCTTCCCACAAAGGTCGCAGAGAGTGGGCATCGTAAAAGGTGACACGACCCTTCTCAAAGTCAAGGCACACACCGAGGCGGGGCGGCAGCGGGTAGGTGAGGCCTGTGGGGGAGGAGGGGCCGTTGGTGATGGGGTCTCGGATGCCGTTCCCCTGGTTGCTGTGGTGGTGGTGGCTGTGCTGGGGCAGGTAGATCTTACCCATCCCCATAGTGAGGAAGCAGAATGGTGGAGCGGAGTCCAGGGCGTCCTCGGCTCCGCTGTCGTGACCACTGTCTGGGTCGTAGCTGGAGAGAGACAGTTTGATAAATGAGGATATAAATAATTACTATGGATGAGTCATTTACCTATTTTGCTTTTCCTTATTTTATCTACTGTTACATGCAGTGGCAGATGAAATATTCAGATCCTTCAGTAAAAGTGCCAGTACAACATTGTAAAAATACTCCAGAAAAAGAGAAGCAACAAAAGTAAAAGTACAAAAGATTTCTTCAGATAAATGGCCTCTGTGACTGACAGGTTAATACAGGGTCAAAGGTCAGGCCCAGGGGTTGTGAGATGATTACTAAAGGGTAGTTAAAAAAAGAAATCTGCTACAAATGTATATTCCCTTTTGTCACTTTGGGTGAGCTCTTTGTGCCTCAAATAGTCATTTAAATAACCATGTAAAAGGGTTAGAGTATAAATATCTCTTTGGTGGACCTGATAACAACTTATCAGTATCTGACTTGTGACATAGCTTTTTTTGTAAAGGCGACAAGAAAAGGGTTTGGGAAACACTGGAGATGAATTTTATCCCATCTGTTTTCAAAGTAAGTAACTAGAGCTGTCAACTTAATGTAAAGGAGTGAAAAGGAGAACATTTTCCTCTGAAATATAGTGGGGAAATAAAAATATCTGTTAGTTAAATAGTGATTAAATAGTAGGTGCCAGTGAATTTCCATTTCAAATTCCAGCTACTCACCGGGGACTGGCCATGTCTTGTGGAAGGTGAAACCACTCCTGCAGTTTTGATTCCAGACCAACTCCCACCTGTTCAAAAAAGAAAACTGTAATTAACTAAACATTTCTCTCGTAGCAAATCTTCATAAGCGATTCATCTAGTTCACTCTTTTTTTTATTTCATCCGAAGCAGAAATAAAACACTTTTATACTTTATGAAATGATAGTTGTTTTGCCAGCAATTATTGCCTATGCAATCTAATGAAAATAGACTTATGGGTTTTAAGATATGAAGCCATCCCATAATTTTTGCAAGTTTGTCATTGAAGACATCTCTTTTTCCAAACTGCCTCCTTGATGAGATTTCTGTGTCTGTGTCACTGATTTGAAGTGGGCGCGGTTAAGTTGGGCAAAGGTGAATAAAAGTTATGAAAGTCCCTCCGTGCACCAATCAGGGTGCAGTCACATTTGAATAAAAATTTGATGACAGCTGGGTTGTTTGCTTTTGTCGCCAGGTTAATGTCAACTGGTAAATCTGTTCAGACCGCACCCATACAATCCTGATGAAGCAGATCACCAGGGTTTTTGAGCGTTAATCCTCAAGAAATAATACCTGATGATATTTTGCGTAAAACTGTAATTATGACTGTTAGCATGAAAAATGACAAAAACTTTTCACTGTCACTTCTACTTAAAGTCTGATTGTGGTATACTGTATGCACCAATAATATGTAGTATTGAATATGTAAAATATCAGGAATGTACTACTTGAATTTACTTACCTTCACTAGGTAAGACCCAGGTTCCACTGAGCATGCCCAGTAGTGTCGTCCCTGTGTAATAGCGACATCTCCTACCAGGAGGTCCGAGGTCAGATGACAGGAAGTGAGGGCGTGGTCGGCGGCCTGCAGCAGAGAGAGACCAGGGACACTGCGAGCACAGCGCTGCTCTTTACTGACCACCAGCCGGTCAGCGTGGAGACCCCAGCGAGAGTCCAGGTAGAAGTTGAGCACTGGAGGAGAGACGGGGAGAGAGGGCACAGCAGAGAAAAGGGAAGGGAGAGGTAGAAGTAGACGTGAGGGTAGAAGGACGACAAAGAGACAGGTGCATTCAAAAAATGACATACAGGGGTTTTAGAAGCGACAGGAGGAGTTTGGGATTTACAGTCAGAGAGCAGCGAGGAGAAGAGAAGTGAGGAGAATACGAAGCAATTGAGAGGAGAAACTGGGGGGAGAGGAACAGAGAGCAGGCATGCACCTCCTCCCACCAGCACTGGAAGAGAAAAGGACACTGATCTATAAATTGATGACTCAGGGAGTAAAATACAGAAGGTATCACAAAGAAGCTCTGGCTGTTGGGGAGTGCAGATTTTTTCCAAAGGAAGAACAATTTACAGAGGGAACAGACGCTTATAGCAGGAAGGAAAAACAGCCTACAGGGGCACAAGGAATTCACCAATCACTCAACTCGAACATTAAAAAGCCCTGGATCAGAATCCGATCCACGTTGTTAAGCCTCACGTCTTAACAAACTGCAAACCTCATCAGCGCTCGGACAGATCTCGTTATAGAGCGGGAGGCGGGTGGGTGGGGGTGAGTGGGTGTTTAAAGAACAGAGGATGCATGGGATGACCACAAAGAGAGAGGAGACGATAATAATGTTATATGGGGTTCAGAGGGGTGGTCAAGAGTAGATGGGTGCACTTCTTACGTTCAGTAGGAGGCATGGCGGCGTGGAGGCAGTGCTGAAGAGGATGACAAGTACAAAGCTGTGAAATGGTGATAACACACGAGAGAAGGATGAAGAAACACAGTAGTGAGGATGTGTCGAAAGTGGAGGAAAGAGTTAGAAAAAAAAATTGGAAAAAGAAGATGGGAAATGGGCAGAAAGGAAAGAAGAATGAATTATTAACTGCTCATCACGGGTACCATCCTAATGCTTTTATTGTGCCTGATAAATGATAGCAGGTGTGAAGAGACGAAGGGCTCCTGGATGACAGCAACTGCAGCTTGCTGTGAGGATATAATGAGATTTTTTTGTAGCTGTCATACACTCGTCTCTGATTTAAGTGGCTATAAGTCATTTACCAAAAATAGCACAAAGACTTTTGCACAGTTGGGTGGAAGATACGAAAGGCAATGCAAGAAAGAGACACTTTCATTCAGGTGGTGGATGATACTTCTGACACTCATTTCTTTAGCATAGAACACGTTAAAGGATTATCTCAGTTTGCTGCTAGTTGAATCTTATTTTCATAGTTTGGGCCATCTTTTGCACGTTAATTGGGATGTTTCATACACTGATGAAGAGAAATCCAATGAGGCAAAGAAACTTGGCCTGTTGCCAACCCACGCAGACAGTAATGTGATGCCTCAGATGTGATATTAACAGATGTACTGTGGACTGACAATCGCCCAGGTTTGCAAGGTGTTTTGATGAGGCGATCATTTAAGGCGTGTTGCAATGATTGTACATGAAAACCCACAGTCTTAATGCTCACACACCCACCTGGTTCCTTTTGATGGCCTTTTTTCACATATCTACATCTCTGACTTTCTTATAGTGCCCCCAAATCCAGCAGTGTTATCCAGCCTAGTGCTGATTTTTTAAATGGATGTTTTGCAATACATGATTTCATCAATAAAATGTCATCCTATTAAATCATGTTCAAATTAGTTCCACCCTTTTTATATTTTGCTTCACCTGCAAATTAATAAATGTCTGTGTGATTCATGAACACAAATCCAGGTGTGTCTGTTTTCCTACCAGCCATGAAGTATGTACTAAAAGTATGATTGACTCTTGTTCGGGTGCAGTTCCCTGTGGCAAAGTCAAAATCAGTTCACACTAACAGACTTCTGTGTGCTCTCACCTGGCGCAGGTGGGGTGTGCAGGTACACCTCCTCGCTGTACTCCCCGTAACCCGCCTTGTTGCAGCCTCTCACCCGCAGCACGTACACGCTGTCCATCTCCAACCTGTCAATCACGGCGCTGCTGCCACTCACTTCATCCAACCGCTGCCAACCCCAGCGAGCGGCGGCCAATCCTCCTCTGATCCCGCCTCGTGACGCTCCTCCTGGAACAACACCCCGGCGGCGATACTCGACCGAGAAGTGCCAGGCGGGTGCAGAGTCTTGGGGTAGTCTCCAGCACAGGAAGAGCTGGTCGTAGGCCAGGGTACGCTGGGTATCAATCACTGGAGCCAAGGGAGCTGTGATGAAAAAGAAAATTATGTAAAGTTTACATTAGTAACTCAAGTCAACATGTCATAGTTGTACGACCATCTTCATTTCGATTGCTACCGAACATTCACTTACAATATTTCATTAATTGTTTCATTAGACAGTATAAGTAAGATGAAGTCATCAAAAAATCCCTGTCTTCCTCTTCACTCCCTTCCTTCCTAATCATGTTTCCTCCCACTTTCTCCCCCCCCCCTCCCCCATCCCTGCCCACCCTGGATGAAGTTCAACTCTGTCAGGAGTTTGAGCTCTTTGGAGACGTCCAGCTGGAAGTGTCTGAAGGACGGATCAGCAGCCAGGGTGAAATGCTGGAGATTCTCAATTGCTTTGCTCAACCTGGTGCAGAGAAAAACAGAGGAAAGCAGTGTTAGAGCGATAAAGGAGGAACGACGTTTACATGATGCCTCCGTCCAGATGGGCAGCAGGGTGAGACAGATTGATGAGGAGGGATCATTTCTGAAATATAAGGCTGGCGTCATTCTGTTTTTCTTATTGTTGGCAAATCCCATGAAAGGACTGAGCGTTAGTCTGTCAGTGCTTTCGGCTGCGTCTGTGTCAATCGGCTTCAAGCCCATTCAATTGTAAAAAGACAGCCTACAAACATTTGGCTTTGATTGTAAAGATAGTGAAGTAATTTCAAACAGCTGGATGCCGTAAATTTTAACAAATGTTTCTCAAAGTAAATTCTGCTCTTCTTTGGGACTATTTTCTGCTGCGGATTAACACAAACTTGGTGCACTTGTGAGTATTTATGGGAGCAGGACGGTGAACTGTATGTGGGTTTGACTCTAAACAAAGTGACCACATTGTAATGAAGGAACATGTCACCCAGTTTGGCTCATTGATATGTTTTCAGTTGTTTGTGCACAGATAAAGTCGATGGCGTAGACAAATAAATGATCAAGCTTTGGCTATGCAGACTTGTTCGTGGAATCAATTCAGTCCTGCTCTTTTTATGGGATTCGTTGACATTTAAGATTATTTCTGTTGTTTCTGATTTCTATTTTTTTTGGACAAGATGAATGAACTTGCAGAAAAACATATATAGCAAATAATGCCATGACTTTCTTTTCACTCAGCTCCACTTGCAAATCAGCTTAACACTCCTATATATTATAAGCCTACTTGCTCCATCTAGTGGTCTTTTATTTGTTGCAGAGATAACTGAATTCTTCACTATTAAAAGCTGGTTTGTTTTCTGCAGAATCTTCAGGTGTGAGAAAAAAAACTGCTCTAATAATGCAGGCAAAGAAATTGAAAAGAAAGTCACAAAGAAAGACGGGACTAATCTAAGATCTGTTCAATCAAAACAGAGAACGATGCCAAGGATAAACAAATGAGAAACCTGTTATGAGTCTGGCGAGCCGCCTGCACAAAGCAGGGCTGGTCTGTCTCTTTCAGCAGCTCCTGGGTGAACGCCATCAGCCCTGCGTGTTCCATCAAGCTTCGCCTCTCTGCCACTTGAGCAGCCAACGCCTCGCCTCGTTTCTGCCGCGCCGCCTCCAGAGCCTGGGTGAGTGAAGCGTGGCGCTCAGCCAGAGCAGCCGTCAGATCCCTGATGCTCTGAGCCAGCTGCTCTCTGGCTGACACACTGTTTACCTGGTCATGGATCACACAGACAAGCACGTTTTAACATTTGGAAACTGATGCGCGTTGACAGCACCTTTATGTCAGGCTGGGTCATAAGGTCATGTATAGAAACAAAGTGCTCAAAGTACATAAAAAAAGGATTCAAACTAATTCCAAACAAGGATGTTATATTAGATCAGATTACAGCTGTGCATTCTATAACATTAGGATTAATAATAATGTATCAGCTGGTTTTTACTTTTACCTTCATCTGCATGGACTAAATCTTAAAAAAAAAATTTTAAACAGTTTTAACTTCATGACCCCATTCATAACCACGCAATTATCTGTGACACAAAACAAGACTTGTTTAGCTCGACCGTACCCAGTTAATAATACAAACTGACATTATTGAGTGAATAGGAAAGTTTCAAGTTGGATGCCGAAGTTGTTGGACTGTCTGATTTCGTTATTTAATTAACGTAGTGTAATGCCAAGAAGTATCAGTACACCCCGGGGGAACAAAGACACAGCTGAGTAGGGAACAGAGTCAAACAGGTTCGATCAGCCACAAAATCTGCAGCAGTTGCACAAACGAAGAAAAGCATTTATCACTAAAACCACAACAGTAATTAGGTGAAACTGGCTCTGTGTTTTGTTTAGAGTACCACGAGTTGATTAGTATTTTTTTTATGATCACCAGGTGCAACTTGATGCCTTAAACAATAATACTTTTGTTAATGTCTTTTCCTAAGCTGGTGATGTTTTATCTTACCACTATTTAGCAAGTATATAAACAATTAATAATTTATAGTAGGAAAAGTATTACTTCATATTTTATCTCAATATTTATGATTCATTATTATTCATTTTATGTATTTATACAGTGCTTGTTTATTTACAACTATTGAGCAAACCAATCAGCCAATGGAGGCCAAGGCAGCTGAGAGCTCCGGGAGGGATCCAGTGATATTCCTCATTTTGAAAACATTTATAAAACAGTATTAAACTGTGCTATAAATTATTTGAAGATATGTAAAAACACACTGTGAGGGTTCCTGAGTGTAGACATACATCATTAAGCAGCTG
The DNA here is from genome assembly GCA_037975185.1 of Centropyge bicolor. Taxonomy (NCBI): domain Eukaryota; kingdom Metazoa; phylum Chordata; class Actinopteri; family Pomacanthidae; genus Centropyge; species Centropyge bicolor. The sequence continues at coordinate 11,220,865 of JBBMOC010000005.1, forward strand.
TGTTTCACTGTTATTAATCATTAATTAAATGTTTATAGATCAGTTATGGATCTCAGGAGCAGTTACATTCTAGACATTGATAAATACAATGATAAAGATGTTCTAATATCTGCTTCTTCTTTATATGCTGTTTAGAAAAGTGTTACCAGCAACATTCAACAATTACAAGTGAATTCATAAAGGAAAGTGTGAGCAAACAAAAGTTGGCTCTTTGTCAAAGACAAAAAAAAAATCAGTCACTTTTATGGTATTTAGCTGCTGACTGGTGTCGTTCGGCAACATTTTGTCAGCCCAAAGTATTAATCACCTCAGTCTGAGTGATGGAACTCTCCAGCTGGGTAATCTGACCCAGAACCGTGTCCTGGTTGGACAGAATGTAGTTCATCTCCTTCGTAATCTTCTCCTGTCAAACAAACACGACACAAAGACAACAAACACACATCAGGCAGATTAACTGTTACACAAAGCCACGCATTAACTGTGCATTCTATACTACTACACATTGTACTGCTGCTTTTTTACTCTTTTAAATAATGTACTTTTTTAAATGACACTGGATCAATTCACTGTTTAAAACATCAAAATTAAACATCATATTTTTTTTAAATGCTGGAGAGGCAAACACAAAGCAAGCACACTGTTGAATAAACATAATCCAGTTACAGAATTGTGATATCATTCTTGTCAGTAAAATAATGTAAACACAGTAATGCATGAATGTGTTTTTCATAACTATCCCACATATTAAACCTTTCATTTTGCAAGAGATTAAGAGAAACCCGTTCCAGACTGTGTCAGTTTCAGAGTCGTACCTTCAGGGCCTGGTATGCGTGGGCCACTGGTAGGATTTTGTGTCCGGTGTGGACGCGGCGCAGTTTGCAGAGAGGGCAGAGCAGCCGCTGACAGGACCTACAATAGAACTGTAGCTTCTCCTGGTCGTGCTCCGGACAGGTCAGGACCTGAGGACGAAGAGTAGAATCAAATCTGTACTTGATTATCTGAGGCACATTTTACCTCGAGGGAGAAAGATCGTCATGAGAATGTGAAGCATCATCGTCTCACAGGGCCAAGAAACTATCTAATGGCAGCTAGAGGGTTAATTTTATTATTGTAAAACTGTAGTACCTTTTATAACAGCAGTGCATTTCTAACAACTAGTAACACCAGTTGAGAGAGAGAGATTTTTTTTCACAATCTATCAACCTGAAAGAAAGTTGTGCCAAAGCTTTTAAAATGTCATGATTTTTTTATTGTTTAGTCTCTATAAATAAAGCACATATTTTTGAAAAAATGGTATGAAAATGAAGCTTATGATATGTTCTTATTAAATCATCCCAATGTCCTACCTTTGGTCTGAAGTTGAGTGTAGGCTGGATGTGTTCATGTTGTGCCCGTGGCGTCCCCCACGGGTGATACAGCTTGAAACACTCATTACAGAAATTGGCCCTGCAGTCAGCGCAGCCCTTCGTGGCCTCCAGAGCTTGAGGAGGTTTACAGAACTGGCACATCACAGCCACACTGCCCAGACTCACTGTGTGTCTGTACCTGGTGGTGGTGGTGGTGGAGGAGGCAGAGCAGCAAGGGGAGCAAGAACAGAAAGACTGCATTAGCCTATAATGTTTTATCAAAAGGGATCTGCCAAGTAGAAGCATAAAACAACTGTGGACGTGAGCAAAATTCTAACCAAAAGAAAGGCTGTGAAATTTATGTGAGAGTGAGACAAACAGTGTTGAAAAGGACACAGTCAGCCGAGGTAGCTACAGTGTGTTGCAGTACACGCTCTGCAGGATTCTTCACCAGCTCAGCTGCTGGTGAATCATTACAATCAGCATTGGACATGTTCCCACACCTTCTAGTTTTCAGGCTCAAGTCATCTCTTTGTGTACATTTGGCTCCAAAGATCAGAATCACTGAAGGACAATATGAATGTGTGTGGTTTTGGTTGTGTGTGCCTATGCATGTGTGCATGTGTGTATGTGGTACCCACCTCTCCACTATACGCTCCAAGGTGAGGTTGCGCAGACAGTCAGTAAGGCCCTTCTCTCCCAGCTCCACGTCTCGGCCGCAGGGGACACAGGGGAACATCATGACCAGGGGTGGACCCTCTTTACGCCGTCGCCCTGGATACGTCCCATAACCTGGAGACCGGGGCATGGATGGCGAAGGCGGGTGGGGACCTCAAACCAAGAATTAAAGCCAGATATAAGCAGAGAGGCAGAAAATGACAGGAGAGGATCTCTTTTCCCAACATAAATATTGTATATTGATCATGGTCTGGCAGTGAAATCAAGGGAAAGACTTAACTTAGATGTAATCACATGGTTTCTGTTTCCTTTTCATTGCATGTCAAAATGTAATGCTCATACCAAAAAAAACTAAATGTAAACTTTAAAGAAAAATCTTCTATCCATGCTGGACATAAATATTTCCCTTCCCCATGACAGATGAAATTGATATGAAGAGGTATTACAAACCTGCCCGCAACACGCGGTCAATAGGTCTCTGCTCAGCCTTAGGTGTCGGCCTGCGGGCCTGGCGGGGCGAGCGGGTGTTGGGTGTGGAGGCTGGGGAGTTTGGCTCTGGGGGAAGGTCTGGAAGCGGGTAGCCGCTTGCCACCAAGACCTCTGAGGCACACATGAGGCAGACGCTGTGCTGGCATGGCAGGACCACGGGCTGTTTGACGATGTCCTTACACACAGGACAATGCAGCTCGCGCTCCAGGCTCTTCATGTTAGACTGTCAGACAGAAGGAAGTGAGGGGTCAGGATGTGCAAAGGCTGCTGAGCATTACTTCACTTTTTCCGGGAGAAAAATAGGTCGAGTATTCAAATATTTCCAAGCCTGAATTAGTTTGTAGTTTATTATTAAGATTCCTAGAGGAACAAATGAGAACAATCAGCATTTAAGGGATTAAAGAAGATTAAAACTTGCAGGTAGGGCTGGGTGTTATTTGAAATTTTCTGATACCAAAACAGCAAAAACAACAAATTCTTTTTCAAGACCTTACTATGAAAAATATTTTATTACAAAACCTTTTTTTTTCATTTCACAAAAGTAGCCAAAGCTTTCAAATATTAAAACACATGCAGCCATTAAAGGTCTTAATAGTCTAATATTTACAACATGCTGATTTAAATGAAAAACCATCAGATTTTTTTTTTTAAGTAAAAAAGATTATTAATCTGACCAGGCACCAGGATTATCAGTTTTGTGGACTCGTTTCAGTCTGTACCTAGAAAGCACTGCATCTTCATACCCAGCCCTACTTGCAGGTGAACCAGTTAGGAGGTGCAGCATCATAGGGCATAAAGAGACTGAATTTAGAGAGAGACCAGGCAATATGGAGAGCAGACAGGCGACATAGGCCATCGTTCTTGTTAAATATGGATAAAGACCGGGCGTTAATTATTCAACCCCTGCACAGAGTGCATCCCTTATATTGCAGCTCTGAATATGAACATATGCTCTTTAGCCTGCAAGCCTCTGTAACACATTGAGATGTTCCTGTATTTGTCTGAATTTTCTTCTGGTCAGCACCTTAACACACACACTGAGGAGTGTATATTGAGCCATAGTACATGGAACAGGACATGATTGTGCAAAGATACAGCAGATGACACATTTCAGTGTAAGTGTTCACAGGAATACATTTTACTAATCAAGTCATTTAATCAGTTTCTCTCCTGGATGTGTTTGTATTTAAAGGATTGCTAGCTATAGTGTGCATAATCTCAGTGGTCAGAGCTGGAGATGTGGGGGTGAAAAGCCGAAGCAGTTAGCCTGTCATAGTCCTGCTCAAGGACATGGGTTGGACAGATAAGGACACAGTGACTGTTGCATCAACATGTGACTCCACAGCTTCAGTCACTCACAACCCTCCCTACCAGAGGGACCTGTTCTTTATCCATCTCCATTCTCTCTAATGTGGCATCATTACTCAGTTTTTGCATCCAGTCAGTATTTGTTAGAGCAACACAGGAGGAGTATATTCAGTCCTGGTGCTGGTCAGCATGGCCTCCTTTCATTTGCTTCATGATGCCCTTGACACACAGCCTCAACCTGCAGCCCAAACTGTTACATTCACATCACTGACACTATGAGTTGACTTCAAAACCAGGACAGGACTGACTGACTGTGCTGCAGAGGGGGTTTGGGGATTTTATCACTGTGATGTGATGCAGCATCGGGGCAGCTTATCAAAGCAGACCAAAGCCCAGTGATAGAGCCACTGATTCTAGGCCATGTGGCTGCAGAGTCACTAGGGATAACACACAGGTGATCATATGCAGCAAATGCCTGCGCCTGATTTTAAGATCTCATACAATATTATACAGCTGGATGACAAAACTCACACACACACAAGTTGACTGATGAAAGCAATATGAAATAAAAAAGATAGAGCTGCAGATAGATTTTCCAGATGAGACAGAATTAGGTTGCAGATGTCACTGAAGTGTTGCATTTGGAATAATTGAATGAAAAATAACCTACTTTCTCTCTCAGTCCACCTCAGTCTCTCTGTGTCATTCTCCAATGTCAACTCCGGCCTGCCTCCCTCTCCTCCTTTTGCAATTCAGCCTATCGCAATTTTAGGCTTTTGCAAATCCGAGATAGGCTGTTTGCCTGTTTTATCCATCACCAGCTGATCAGTCCGCACTGATAATGGTGTGGCGAATGCGTAAAATAGGCCCTGCGCCATGCATCCTTACCTTCACCTGGAATCTAGGCGCCATGGCAGCAGCCTACGTGTATATTTCCAGCATCAAGCCGGAGCTGTCTCTTGCAAAAAAAAGAGGGGAGGGGTTTGAGGCATTGCATCCGAGCAATGAGCCCCCCTGCACCGCTGGGATGAGGGCTAGAGGAAGAGGACTGTGGTGCACGAGTCGAGACCCCCAGTCAGTCCTGCATGCTCTATTGTAACCATCCCTGCAGATTACCTACATTTTTTAACCCTATAAATGCTACGAGCAGCACCCACACACACACACACACACACACACAATTCCTCCCTTTGCATCCTCAGCGGCAGGTCCTGCATCCCGTCTCCATGGAAACGAGCATCCCCCAAAAAGAAACGTGTCATTTGTATTTGTACTCACACTGTTTTTTGCCATTTAAATATGATGATATTTAACGAAAGAAAGAGCATATTTTCCTCCAGTTCTGAGGATGAATTTAGCTGGTGCACCGCATTTCAGGACCTCCATGAGCATCAAGGAAGCAGAGCAAACCCCATCGATTTTGCAAAGCAAGCATTGATGATTGCATACGTTTTATCTGCTAGAGAGAATCCATTCATTCATTCATTTTATTTCAGCCTTTGATCCGCTTGCAGAAAAAAAAACACACGAAGGCCCGTTTTGCAGACATGATCCTGCAGGTGAAACATGGAGACGCGCCATGCAGGCAAGCTATTTCTGTTCTCCTCTTCAAAAAAAAGAAAAGAAATACAGCCTGCGATCGCTATAAGAATAAAATTTTAAAAATGTGATCAAACATCCAGCTGCAACACAAACACAGACATGTACTCACACTGATGCGAACCAATGCTTCCATCGTTGATGTGGCTGTTTTTAAATCCATCTCTGCCATTTTAAGGAAAAATCATCCATCATCTGGAGATACATAGAGACGCATGTAGGACACACGCCATATGGTGCATTATTTTAAAAAAAAACTCCAATATGTGCGACCAGAGATAGTAAAATCTCAAATTCGGCGTTTATCTATGATTTGTTTGGAGGAAAATCTCCAGCTGGACATTTTTAAGCACGAAATGCGCAAAAAGACTGAAATGCATCACCGTCTAAATATTAAAAAAAAAAATGAAGACACCGATTTCTAAATGTGTTGTAAATGTCAGTGTATGTCCATGCTGAGAGATGCCTGTGGCTTTTTATTCCTCACCCAGACATCCTGCCCCCCTCCCACCTCCCTCCCCTTCCCTCACCGGATGCCTTCAAATGATGTGGCACAGCAGGATGGAGGCTTGATGTCTATAGGAGGAACCAGATCAGTCTGAATCTGCTGTTATAAAACAAATGTGGGTCCTGGATGAGGCTGTGGAGACTAGAGGATTTCAGGATCAGAAATGCTTCACATTTCTCAGGTGAGGGTGGAAATTGTTGCCTTGGATTTAACCCAGAATGTCTGATGGGAAGAAGCATCTGGTTCCTTTACTTGAGTACTTGAGTATTACTTTAGTTACTTCTTTTGTGCACTTTTGTCAATTTGTGCACTTTTGTCAATTTGTCAAGGGGTTAATAAAGTACTCTGTCTGTCTGTCTGTCTGTCTTAAAGAATGTCTCATTTGAAAGTGTTATGTTATTGTCATATTATTGTGATTATTACTCTTGATAAAATGACATGTAACTACTTTCAAAATTGACATGCAGAGTAATCTATTACAATGCACCATGTCCTCTCAAATGAATGCATGGTTTGTGCGTGAAATCTTAATCTGTACAGTAGCTAGAGGTCAAGTAAAATGGAGTAAAAGGTATAATACTTCCCCTTAAATGCGGAAGAGTCATAGTATTAAGTATAAAATGGGAATACTCAAGTAAAGTAGAAGCATTTTAAAATTGTTCTGGAGTATAATACTTGAGAAAATGTCCTATAAGCAATGGTTGAATGTAACTACATTTTCTTTAGTGTTACACTCTTATCTTTATACTTTTACTCCATTACATCTCAGAGACAAATACTGCACTTTTTAATACACTACATTTGTCTGGCAGCTTTAGTTACTAGTTAATTTTCAGATTACATTTTGTCATACACTTGGTATCCTAGCTCTCCTATTTTAATGCTCAACATTCTCCTTTTCGTTTGTATACAGGCCCCCAGGTGCACTACCCTAAAGATCCACAAGAGGGCGTGCTTATGGAGAGTGAAAAAAAAAAAAAAAAAAAAAACACTGGCAGGGTCCCCCACCCTTCATCCTTTAAGTACATGCTGCTGATAATAGGCTCCTTTTGTACTTTTTACTAAGTAAGGGTTTGAAAGCATGGCTTTTATCTCTAATGACTATTTTTATTTTGCAATATTGCTCCTTTTATTTTGAATTACCACCTCTACATTTTCCACATTTTACATTTTTCATATCATCCACTGTTCAGTAAGTTGATGAGCGTGAAAGATAAACATAACTCATTTGACAAGAGAAGAACAAAGGCAGCTCTTTTTATTGTGTATGTAATGTACATATATTATTTTATCACACAGAATCATTTTCCCCAGGTGAGGCTGTGTCAGTTTGTAATGCTGCCCAATAGTCATTTATGAACACTTACTGAAGTTACTGTTTTGGTAAAAGTAGACATACTACAGTGCAGAAATACTCTGACAGAAATAATCATGCATTTAAAATGTTACAAGTAAAAAAAAGTATGTTAAAAGTACAAAAGTATTGAAATGAGAACGTAATTTACAAAAGTATTCCTTTGCAGAATGTCTGTTTCAAAAAAATGTATGTTATAATTTTGGATTATGATTATTAGTGCATTAATGTGTTCATCACTTTAATATTTTCTCTGGTACATGTGGGGTCAGTTTTAATCTATTTATATATACTACTTTTTATACTGCTGGCAAGCTTCTGAATTATTACATCAATACATTCTAATTTATAGGAGAAGGATGTTCTGGAATATTGGATTTTTATCTGTTTGTTTTGTTTTGTTGAATTATGGTCTACATTTTTCAAATTCTGTGAGACATAGTACTACTCAAAGTAGTCAATATAGCAACTCTGTGGAGGAAAACACTGTGCTCCCAGTATCAACTAGTGCACAGTATAAGTATCTCACAGGAACACAGTAAAATGTTCATAGTGATTTTTGCTGATTTAGCCTAAATCCAATCACTTGTATTGTCAGTCACTCAATCACTGAGGGACTATAGAGCTTGTTTAGTGAATTTGTGTGTGATCAAACTGATTGATTGATTGATACTGGTTGGCTTTGTCACTGATTGCATTTAGCCCCTATTCATTATCTCCATCATGTTCATCAGCAGTCCAGCTGTCTCTTTTCTTCTTCTTCTCTTTAAAAGTCCTCTACCTACCTATCCCCTATTCATTTTTCTGTAATGATGTCATTCAGCTTTCGTCTGCAGCAGTTTCAAAATGATTCACACAGTTTCCTCTGCAACCTGCCTTAGGCTACTAATCTATTATTAGTCTGTGGTCTGTGTCCTTTAGAGGATCTACTATGAGAAAACTGTTAAAACTTTATCATTACTTCTAACATTATTATCTATCTAGGGTTATCTGTCTATCTTTTGTTTTTATTAGTACCTAATGGTAAGTTTATTACTCTAGTGTCACCACCCATCCCCGTCTGTGCAGCCACATTTACAGCCGACAGAGTCCACTATCCATATCCACAGACTGTATAAGTCCTTCATATCACAGCTTGACTCATAGCACACAGCAGGCAGGGTGGGGTCTGGCTATAAAGTCCCCGCCTCACGTTTTCCAGACCTCTGAACATTCCCACTTCTCTTCCTCTGCTGACCACGTCTCAGTCCTGCACGGTAAGAACTAAGCTTTGTCAGGGATTTTCATGAACAGCCTGAAGGTTGGGTGTGGAGGGATTGTGTATTGTTTTAATTACTTCTTATCTGTCAATCAAAGCTTCTAAAGAGTAACACGTCCATGGTTTGAATGCAGCTTATTTAAGAGACAGTTCTATTCATGATTTAATATGATATAATATGATATTCTATTAATGATATTCATATGATTCTTCTAGGTTTTTGCTTCCTTCTTCTAAGTTTTGAACTCAAACTTTCACAATTTCTTACCAATAAGGACTTTTTTAATTTACCATTTAAGATTTAAGATTCAAATGAGAGCTGAATGTATAGCTCTCATTTGAAGTCTTATTTTGTCTGGTTTCCTACATTTGACGCACTGGATCTGATTTTCTTGTTAACACAGTTGAGTCCATATAGCCTATACTTACAATACAGAGGCTGTGGTTGGACTATGGGCATGTACATGCTTGTGCTCTTCCTCTATAGTATCCCCTCTCATTTGTTGCATTGAATTCCACCATTTTGTGCCTCTGCATATTTTTGGAGTTTTCCACTCCTTCTCACACAGATTACACACAGCCTTCAGTTTTCCCTCCCACTTCTCATTTATTAACTCTTGCAGCCCTGCAGTGCAAAGCGTTGCGCAATGTTACGTTTTATGGTTGTTTTCTTGCCTGTCTCTTCTTAACGACGTAATAACTTCCTTCACTTCTCATGAGCATTACTCACCTGCGGGAAGGGCGTTAGAGCAAAGAGCAAAGTGTTGCTTCCCCTTCACTGGGCAACACCACGTCCTCTCACATTTCAGTGACTCCTCCTTTTGCAGGGCAGAGTCTGACCTTTATTTCACCCAAGACATGAAATATTTTGTCCACAAGATCCTCTGATGGAGCTAAGTCTCACAGGAGGAAGTGGTCGATTGTTGATATATAAATTCAGCATTTGTTTCAGTCATTTAACTTTTAACAACTCAACTTTTCAACCCCTTCAGTTCTTAGACATCAGTGGATTGTTGTTGTTTTTTTGCACAAGAGTCTTTTGATAAATTTATCAGTTCTCTGAGGTAAAATATTTGTCCCATGAAGCGGTGTGCTATGATCATATTCAACATTTTCTTCTTCTCTATTTTGTTCGTTCAGTCACAACAGCAATCATGCCTTCAGAACTGGAGTCAGCCATGGAGTCACTCATCACGGTGTTCCACCGTTACGCCTCTAAGGACGGTCGGAGCGGCACACTCAGCCGGCGAGAGCTCAGAGAGTTGATGGAGAACGAGCTGTCTAACTTCCTGAGGGTGAGATATGACTAACGTGTAAAGTGCATAAATCCAGTGTCTAGAATTATTATATCAGTCATCGCATAATACAGAATAACCCAAAGTTTTCTCTTTCATATCCCTTTTCAAATCCAGTCACAGAAGGACCCTGCTGCTGTCGACACAATCATGAAGGACCTGGACACCAACGGTGATGGCCAGGTAGACTTTGAGGAGTTTGTTTCTCTGGTTGTTGGACTTTCCATTGCCTGTGAGCAGTGCTATCAGATGCACATGAAGAAGATGGCAAAGAAGTAAAAGAGACTGGAAGAAACCAAAAACATTTCAATTTTGTAAAGATAGTTTTGTCCATTAAATACACTGATGAATTTCAAACCTGGTGTGTCTGGCGGTTATTGCAAGCGTGCGTTGTATGTGTCTGCAAGTTGTCATTTTCTCTCATTTAAATATAAAAGCAACACTGCTTCTTTGAGTCTTTATACTTGTACAGATAGTAAGAATAAGACAAAAAAGCCCTAAATCATAGCCATTTCTCAGACATTAGTTTGTGCTAATTTCACACCCTGGTGAAGCTCGATGCAGATATTACAGTGTACTGACTCCCCTGGCAGCTGTATCAGCGTCAGCATTAGGTGTGATGATGCAACTCCCACCTGTATTTTATGCTTCCCTGGGTGTTAAAGGGCAGACGAACCCCTCGCTCCCTGTTTGATAAACTCCTGCTTATCACCACTCTGAGGAATCTGCAGAATGTTCCAAGAACGGACACACCTCTCTGTGAAGCATTCATGAACAGATAAACTGGGTGACAGAGTGCTTTCTACTGTATAATAGAGTCAGTTTGATTGCATTAAGCAAGACAAGCAAGGGCACTGTGTAGAGATGTGGAGTCACGAGGCCGAGGGGATCAGTGCACCACTGTTTTTCCATGAAATTCTTTTCATTGTGTTTCGTGAAAGCTGGATAACACCAGATTGACTGCACAGGATAACCCCCTCCTTCTGACACTCCCTGAACAGAAAGGATACTCTTTTTTGCTCTAAAATCAAGTCTCTCAGGTATTACTTCTTCTCAGGTATGATTACCTCTAAGGCTCCCACTGACAAGCTCTACTAATCAAATGTTTTAGTCACACAAGATTGTTATAATTTAGGGTTTTTGTCCACGGTTGCAATCAGGGTCTGCCAATCCCACTGAAGTAGGCAGAACTTTTACTTCCTGGTGAAGCCCTGCCTGGAAGGCTAAACTCAGGGCAAAGATGTCTCAAGAGCGTCTTGAGCGCTGCACACACCTCCTTGGGCAGGGTCTTTGTGGCCTACCACTGTTCATAGTTACACTGCAAACACACACGTTACTAGGTGACAAAGCTCTCAGTGTGTGTGTGTGTGTGTGTGTGTGTGTGTGTGTGTGTGTGTGTGTGTGTGTGTGTGTGTGTGTGTGTTTAGCTGGAGTTTGTGTTCACAGCCTACACAAGCGCCACACCCATGTGACCCACCTTCTGCTTTACTGTCTGTTCTCTCAATTCCAAGCATGTAGCAACAGATCGGATCAATGAACAGGTCAAAGCTTGTTCCCTCACTGGGGAGACTGATATATATGTGTATATATATATATATGTGTGTGTGTGTGTGTGTGTGTGTGTGTGTGTGTGTATATACACACACACACACACACATATATATATATAAGCTTGGTGAATCCTGCACACTCACAGTTTTAAGATTTCTTGGTTGATTCTCATTCTAATTTTTTCCACACATTGAAAAAATACTCAGATTGTGTTTGCATTTTAAATTCAAATTCAGTTGTAGAACACATTAATGTTGTTCAATTCATGTGACACTGACTTGACTTCTATCTTTTGATCTGTACTTTGCTGGACTTTGATGAAAGTTGTTAATTAGAGACCAAAACAATTATACCCTGAGGAAAGAGGAGGGACAGGAAAAGACATTTGCTATTGAAATCAAAGTCATGAAAGAGACCACACACACACCGAAACAAACAAACACACACACACAGTTGCCACAGTGCTGATTTTTATGTCACAGATTTTTGCTCTCTGCAGTATGAGTCATGAGCTTCAGGGACATGACTCTGAGTCACAGCCTCCACCACAAAATTGCAAGAAAGAGAGGACCCACTCAGGACCATAACAATCAACTCTCAGTGAGTCACTGCGCCCAACTTTTCATTTCAGAATCATGTGCATCTCAGACAAGTCAATGAAAAAAAGAAGAAAAAAAGTCAAATGCATACACGAAAACACCAGAGTAGTTAGTACAATATATAATTAAGGTGTCCTCAGATACACGCATGGATGGAAAATAAAAATCCACATTTAACTTTAAGCATACGCTACTGTTAATTGCCTTTGTCTCTGATTTTTCCAGAAGAAGGGCATTGCAGCACAAGTTTCGTCACATTTGGTCTTCATCTTTACAAGAGTCAGAAAAATATGTTTGGGATGTGTTGCACAGAGGCATAAACAGCATGACGAATCTGTAAACTCAAACAGAGAGAAGACGGCAGAACTATGATTTGAAATGCATGTGCAAGAATGTGTAATGATTCAAGTCAGTAATTTTCCTGCAAAATAAGTTTGTTTTTTTGTTGGGTTTTTTTTTTTCTTTGGGGGGGGGGTCTTTTAAAGCATTAACAAAAGTGAGCTCTAAATGGAGCAGCTGTGTGTCTGACTACATCATTACAAAAAGTGATTCAGTTCTTTTAGTAATTGCTGTATCCCTCCCTTCATCAACATGCAAACATCATTTTCCGTCTTCAATGAACACGAGGAATGCAAATAAATATAATTTTGAATGTTTCCCCAAAATACAGTTATTTTGTTAACAGAAAAAAACAAGTCAACACAAAATCCCCAACTCATTCAATAAACTCCATAAAAGAGCCAAAAAAGAGACTGTTATATGACTAAGTTGGCTGAAATTATACTGTAGCTGTAACAAACATGAAGTGGTGCAAAACAGATTTTGATTTAAAAAATGATTCAAAGACACAAAACACTTCTACAGTCTTCATAACAATATTTTCTTTGCATTTTGAAAATCCTTCCTGAATGCAAGCATGCACGACATGTTGTTCTATACACAACACTATGTTGTAGACATGAAGTCTAAAATGGTTTACAACAGACTGTTGTTGCATGAATAATCATCAGTTGTGTAGTTGATGCTTTTCTAAGAAACAAAACATAAATACATTTTTTCTTACAGAATGACTTACAAAATTTAAAAAAAAACAGTAACAGGAGACGGGGGAGAAGTAGGAGTGGTTGGAGATGAAAGGAGTATTTTGGAGGGAGGGATGACGGGAGTGGTGGTGTATAAAGGATCCTTTGCATCTATTTCTCCATCACTACCGCTCCACTACGACTTACCTTCACTCTCTCGTCTCCTTAGACCTGCTTTGGTGAGTGAAAAATCTTAACTATGTTGCTTTGTTTGTTGTTTCATTTACTGACTGGAAAAAATGCACCAAAACTTTTTCCAATAGGAAATTCTATTGAATGCAAAAACTTTACTTCAGTAAGTTTTACTTGCAGAGCCAACAAGCTCTGTGTGCATTTGGTGTTTCCGAGCCAACTGTGACTTTCTCTCACTGTTTGTGAAACTAAATGTTGCAACAGACATTGCTCAGTTGGCTCTGATGCCTGTTTTGTGGCAAATGTTATGGAATGATCTTTTACAGATGCGTTGTACATTCAGAACTTGTGATCAAGTTTTCATTCTTCCTTTTAATTAAACCCAAATGAAACAGTAGGACAGTAATATGATATCTGTTCTGTGCTCTCTTCCCCCCACAATTCCCCATATGTTCACGAACCCTCTGCTGCCACAGCTTCCTCGGTTTCCTACATCCCAGAGAGGGAGCAGAACTCAGAACTGACTCTCTTTGGTTCAAGGAGTCAGTGGAAAAAAAACACTTTTGAGACATACTGTATAGCATTAAGAAAACAGACTTCAGACATTACTACTGGGACTTAAATCAAGTCTTGACCTGCTTCTTTACCTTGTTCACCTGAGTTACCTGGAGAGATTTATCTGTTGCCATAACACGTCCTGTGTCACTCGGCGGAGATGCTACATTAGAGACCGATAATAGGGGAAAATAAGAGTGGCTGGGCCCCGGTGGAAACTGGTTTATTTTTATCTCCAGCTCCGCGGAAAACCCAGAGAAAAACAGTGGCCGAGACAAAAGCAATGACGGAAGGTGCTGCTTCCTGCTTCAGAGCTTTTAATGAATCCTTTATGTTTACATCTTGCCATTATATGCATATATTTTGTCTCAGTGTATGAATAAATTAGCCGCTTAAACTGTTGCAGGAGGAGAACAACAATTGGCCGTCACTGGCACAATAGCAATGCTCAGTCATAAACTCTCTGTTTAAGCTTTACCAAACAGTGTCTGCTCTCCTTCCACACATGAACTCAGATGCCTCTTTCCTTTTATTCGCTTGCAACTGTTCCCTCAAGTTGTGAATATATATGCTGTCCTTTGTTAACATTTCAAATCTGACCATAATGGCACATGACAGTTTTGGTCTGCATCAGTGAACATTAACAGACCTAGACTAGCCTCTAGATGGAGTCATAGCAGTATTAAATCAGAGAATCGTCCTTAAGCTACTTCTTCAGTTGGTCATCTGAGGATATATATATCTTGGAACATACTGGTCCAATTTGACCTGAACCCACTCCATCATAATGTATAAATGCAATATTTAACTCTTGTTTTTCCTTCTGTCCTCTTGAAGCAGATATCATCATGTCTGAGCTCAAAAAAGCTATTGAAATGATGATCAACTGCTTCAGTAAATACGCTGCTACGAGTGGGGACAAACACACCCTGAGTAAGGCAGAGCTGAAAGACCTGATTCAGAACGAGCTTAAAGAGCTGATGTCGGTGAGTGACCCCTGACTTTTACCTATTTCAATCCTGCTCGACGAACACCACGCAGGCTGGCTGACTGTATATGTGTGTAGTGATGCAATGTATGGAGAGGATGAGTACTGGGGTTTGTGCATCATCACAGCTCGTAGTGCTTTCTGGTCATGCGCCTGGTCAATGAGTGAGTGCTACAACAAATGGCTTAAAATAACCGCCTACAAAAATGGAACAATGTGTATGTCTGAAAGTTGTGCACACGTTTCCTGAGACTTCTCTCACGTGCAGGATGCCAACGACAAGGCAGGCTTGGACAAATTCTTCAAGGACCTGGACACGAACTCGGACGGCCAAGTGGACTTCACCGAGTTTGGCGTCATGGTCCTCTCCCTTGCTGTGATCTGCCATGACTTTTTCAAAAAGACAGAATAGGGATCTGAGCGCCACCTTGGGGCCAGCCTGAAGAGCTGCCTCCCTGTGACAGAGAAATGTGTCCCGTGACTGCTGTTCTGAAAAATGAATAAATATTTACTACTATTTGCGAAATTACCGTGAAGACACAAAAAATTATATCTCAACGCACAATGAAATAAACTTCTTTTTCTTTGAAAGACTTGACTTGTGTGCTTTGTGTGTTTACAGCATCATGAGGAGAACAATATTTCTGACACTATCTCGGTGACATAGTCTAAGTAAGCTTATGATACTTGGGATGCCTGGCCAAAACACTTGAAGTGGTTAAGTTTTGCTGACACTAAGCTTTCATGCCTTTAATCTTCAAGATGGATTGGGGAAAGGAACAATATAACTGTAGGTTATGACAGGAAGGATGTCGCTGATGTTGCTTGTATCATACAGTATATAGAGGTGAATGGAACAGGACAAAAAAAGGAAGAAATAAGATATTCCTCTTGAAAATGAAAGATAATTTCATAAGCAAAAAAAAACATGTCTTGCTCAATTCAGTATATTTAGATTTTTTTCTGTTACAGTCTCACGTGCTCTGGTATGACCAGTAGTTTACGGTGAATAATCATTGCTGATGTTAAAACTTTATTTAAGTAATGAAAATAAATCAAAGCTGAAGTGTGGAGCCAGCACAATGCCTCACCAGTTAGTACATTCGCTTTGCAGCTAGAAGGTCCTGGGTTCAAACTTGAGCTGACTGGTTGAGGCATTTCTATATGGATCTATTTCTACATGTTTTCCTTTGTGTGGCTTTCCCGTGGGTGCCCTTAGGTGTGATTGTGTCTGTATGTGTTAGCCCTGTCAGAGACTGGCAACCTGACCTGGTGACCCTGCTTTTCACCCCATCCATGTCAGAATAGGCTGTGTTGAGCCGCATTTTGTAATAACGGTGCATTTTGTAATAAACGTCCAAAATGTAATAACTTTTTCATTATTACAAAATGCGGCTTAACAGGCAGCCTTGATGAGGAGATAGATAGGAGAGAAAGTGGATGAATGGATAAACAACATGTATAGTTAAACTACACAACTATATGTCGATTATCATATACAATAGTGTAAGTTTGATTTAACACTGTGAGCAAATGAATATTTTTATTTTATATATCAGTATATTTTGTAGTCATGCTAGTTCTCAAGTAAAATTATGAGTAACACAAATATTTTTCCATGATAACATTGCTGCTATTACTTCCATATAAATTACATTACTTCCAATACATGTCAGTGGCATGTGTCATAGAGACAGTGACATCAATATCTTAACGTCATGCACTTTGGCAATAATGAGTGATTCATTTGCCTCTTGGTTGACAACCTGTAAGATTTCATTCCATACAAACGCTACAGCTGGTGACTTCACAGATGACTTCCCCCCTCTCTGTTCTGAAAATTAGTGATCACCACCTCTATTGCACATGATTGCCTGTCACTGTTTAGATGAATTACACATGATGATACAAAGTAAAGCACAATAATATCAGTGTCTAGCATCAGTTTTTAAGCTGTGTCACAAGGCAGCAAATCAGTAAGGAAAAGAGGGGATAGAGAGCAGGAAAACTAAAGCAACAAGTATTTGAAAACCTCGAGGGCCAACTCCACGTTTATAGAAATTTGAAATGGTGAATTGCTCATTTCCTTAAGATGAAACTAAAAGCCTCATGACCATGGATGAATGTTAAACCCAGCATTTCGCTTGTGTCTGTAATGTTTAGACAAAGACACTTTAGATAGTTCCCAGCCACCATACAGACAAATCATCTTCATGTTCTAAGACTGGCTACTCAATGTGTGAATAGATCTGAAGGCCTTTATTTAAATTAAAATAAAATTAAATAAATATTGGAATACTAGAAATAATGAAATTATCACAGCCAGATGTGGTTTAACAAGATGACAATGAACTTTGAAAGACGGAGGAAGGAAATTAATTTGTAATCACTTTTTTTCAAATACATTTTCATTTAAATATCTCTTTATTTCTATAATGTATTTTTATGCATAGTATCATACAATGTTATTATGTGAAAAAAAAATATGAATAAAAACTATATTTTCTGAAACTTCTTAATTTGACGTTTGTTCATTAAAAAGTTAAAACCAAAAAGTTTTTATTAAAGATAATCTTATAAATAATCTGTAACTGATATGAAATACCATTAAAACAATAAAATAATAAATAATTGAAGTAACTGACAAGTTTCTGATCACCGGACTCTGGTGACGCCTCCGGGTCACGTTGCGCGGCCGTGTCTTGTGACGCTGCCGAGGGGCGGGTCAACAACAACAGAGTCGGTCTGTGGAGCTCAACGTTACGGAGGGACCGAGCTTGAGTGTTGTTTTGAATTTGCTAGAAGACGCCGACTGGAAAAAGGGGGGCCCGGGCCTGTGGATAAGATGGCGGATGTAGGAGGCGATGAAACTCGGTCGACTCTCCCTTCGGCATCCCGTAACGGTCCCAGCACCGCGGGCCAGAACGCGCCGATGGTCACGTCGGGTCCGCGGATGGTGCGGATCGTCAAGTCGGAGTCCGGCTACGGCTTCAATGTTCGCGGTCAAGTGAGCGAAGGAGGGCAGCTGCGGAGCATCAACGGGGAATTGTACGCTCCTCTTCAGCATGTCAGCGCTGTTTTGCCCGGAGGTGCCGCGGACCGAGCCGGGATAGCGAAGGGTGACAGGATCCTGGAGGTGTAAGTCCGCTTCTGTCCGTTCACTTGAGCAGGTAGTTAGCAAGAAATGCTAGCTACCCATTTAGCCTGTGGTGATCTAATGTCTCATTTTCTGCTAGCATTAGCCACCTTTAAGATATATTATGGCAACAAAAGTGGTGGTTTTAACCAGCTAACTTCTTATTTGTCCTGCTTACGACCAACTATCGAAGCATTTGGAGATGTTGCCGCATCAAGCTAGCGAGTTAGCTTTAACTAGAAAGCTAACCAGCTTACATAAGTTGGACAACAGGCTGTGCATGTTGATTAGCTTCAGCTAGCTAGCAAGCCAGGTAGCTAACGTCTTGTTTAGCTAGCCCTTGGCACAGTGAATGTTTCAGCATGCGTGTAAGGACTAAATCTATTTGCAGCCTTGTTGACGTTGTACTGTCATGTGCATAATAAGGATGTTTGTTTTGACCCTGGCTGAAGACAGTGGATGTCAGTGTTGTCACTCAAATTAGGCATCATATGATGGAGTGTTCTTGTTTTGAAGGAGCTGTCATTCATAACAGCTGTTTACACGGGATAGTTATCTATTGTTTTTGTTCTTTATCTATATCAGTGTGCTTGGGTGCTTTTGATGTAAATGGCTTTTTCCTGGAGACATATTGTGAAAGTGTTTTTCTTTGCTCTGACTCTCTCTGTCATGCCAGGAAATGTCAGTCTGTCTTTCCATAGATGAAAAGAATTGTTAAAAATCTCTTCTAGTCTTTAACTTTCTGATGCTATCTAGCAGTCACTTTTAAAAAATATCAGTGATTCTCCCACCGTGGTTGCAGCCTTGGCCCTAAGAAAGTATAAATACTGGAAACCATAAAAGGAAACAAATGTTCATAGTAAATACTTATGTACAATTACTATGGTTATTTTAGGCATCCATGTGTATTTGTGTCCTAGTATTAGTCTTATTGTCAGGATTTCAGCAGTTAAAACAGACGCATTACTACAAATTTGACTCTAGGCTAAAGTTATAAGAAGGGAGAAGAGAAACAGAAAACAAGGAACACTGGTTTACTTGCTGAGGCATCAAAAAGGTTTAACCCAACCTGTGTTTTCTCTGACTCTAACTGCTCAGTTTCTCTCTGGTCATATGACAGAAACAGTGCTTATCATGTGACTTATTAACCAGCTTGACCATTTCGCAAAAACTCAAAAGCGTCACCCTGTTAAGTATGTCATACGTCAGCATTTTACTTGAACGTTTTATGAACAAGGAAAGGGGAAAGTGCTGCTTTATTGGTGATAACCAGTTAATGTGTTGTTTCTTTACTGCTTCCTGAGCATAGTTTATACAGAAGATCACATTTTTCACCTTTAGTAAGAAACTAGAGGGAAAAAAGGCTCTGCTCCTGTATATGGACAATACATGACAATAATGTTTTTTTAAAGCTTGACCTTAGTGGTAGGTCATTAGTGGATTAAAAGTCTCAGAGGAAGTGGGCTGTTGGTATAAGCCTGCCATTGGCCCATTATTTGAGTGAAAATTTTGCTCCTTTTCCTCTTTCTGCATGTTACTATTTTCAAAGTCCCCATCACTAATGAAACAACAAGAGGAACCACCATGCCAGAGACAAACATGCTAAAAACGGCAGATTTTGACAAAGATTTGGATCCTGTAATAAGGCAGGCCTGCTTGGTTCTTTTGTTGAATGGTTGTAAAGGTATACAAAAAATATGGTTCTTTTGCGAGGACTTAGCCAGTTTAATTCCAGGGTTTCTCTCCCCATGTACTAATGTTCTCCCAAAACTATCTCCAAAGGGCACTGTCACTGTGTCCTGGATTTAGTCTCGTACAAGATGATTGTGGTCGCTTTATTTCCCTACACCAGAATAATACTGAGTTCGGCCAAACCCTTCTGCAGCACTGGCACAGTGCTAAAACAAAGTGTGGAGATATGGCTAACTGTATATGGATATGGATAACTGGAGCCTTACATCATTATTAATACTATTAATTCTACCAAACCCCTTTGTTGCTGAAGACACCATTTTGACACTGGTGACCAGATCACATCTTGAGTCCCATATGAGTGCCTAAACATAAAAAGTAATGGCAAGACCAAAACGTCTCCCTTTATCTCCACTTTTTGGTCAGCTCCTATTCCTACTCTTTGGTTCTTACAATGAACCGGCTCTGCCCATCTCCAATTGCTGACTTTATTTTCCACTGCCCCCTTTTTTGAACAGTTAGATTTACTCCGTTTTGATCCATGGTAGTATACAGATATAGATTTATAAACAATAATGGGGACATTGGCATATAGTGGACAGACCTATGCTGGCACTCTTGCTTGCTCCCTCCTCTCATGTGTCTGTCCTGCTGTTTCTCATAGGAAGATTAACAGAGACACCTGATGCTGGTGCCATCTGGCCTCAGCAAAGCCAAGAAGGGAGGTGTCTCACAGCACTAAAGGAAAGGGAGACATTAGAGATGATGTGGTTACTCAGCACTCTCAACTCTGTGTTTATCAATAAGGGGCAAAATGCACTTATCACTCACTATGAACAAAATGAACAGGATGCATATTTGCAACGTTAGTGAAATATTTCATTATTATTACTATATTTAGGTATCTGAGCCAAAACTGGCTCAATAAGTGCTTCAGTTATTGACTGTGACATGACCAATCCACATTAAATACACTTTCTTTATCAGTCATTATAAAATTCAGTGACTCTCAGGCAATGGGCCAACAATTCAGTCTTTACTGCCACAGCATAAAAATGATTACTCACTGGATTTGTAAAATGGGAAAAAGAAAGCGTAGATATCATATCAGGTTGGTATTTGATCAGTAGATACCCTGAGCAGAAGTGCTAGAATTGGTATTAGGAGAGAAATATTTGGATCGGTGCATCCCTAATTATTATTTCCACCAGAGATGCATTTTGAAATATTTTAAAAAGCTGTATCACTTAACTACTCCACATTAATTTCACACCATAGCAGCATGGCAATGGCCCAGTCAAGCCCTTATCTGGTCAGTGCAGAATACTTGACCTGTTCCCTCTTGTATGTTTATATGTATTGTATTATCTGCTATGTTGAAACATAATTTAATAATTTATGAGGGCTTTAAAAAGTCATTGCTGACTTTGTTCTGTCTCACCCTCACCCTCTGCCTCTTCCTCTCCCTCCAGTAATGGGGTGAGTGTGGAAGGTGCCACCCATAAGCAGGTGGTGGACCTGATCCGTGCTGGGGAGAAGGAGCTGGTTCTGGCTGTGCTGTCTGTTCCAGCTCAGGAGGCTGATGGATTGGAAGGAGGAGAGGATGTCCAACCCAACTATGACTATAGCGACAAGCAGGCAGTGCCCATTTCCATTCCCACGTATAAACATGTAGAGCAGCACTCCGAGAGATTTGTGGTGAGTGCTGATTTGACATTACTTTTGATTTTTTTTTTTTTTTTTTTTTTTTTTTTGCAACCAGGAAGAAAATGTTTGTTTCTTTTTTTTTCTTTGGCAGTATTCAAAAACCTGTAATTCTTGATTGTAAGCATCCATTCCTTCTACTATAATGCACTGCGCTTTTTCTTGTCTTGATGATCATAGGTGTACAACGTGTACATGTCAGGTAGACAGCTGTGCTCAAAGCGCTACAGGGAGTTTGCCATCCTGCACCAGAACCTAAAGAGGGAGTTTTCCAACTTCAACTTTCCAAAGCTTCCCGGTAAATGGCCCTTCTCCCTGTCAGAACAGCAGCTGGATGCTCGCCGTAGAGGCCTGGAGGAATATCTCGAGCGAGGTAGGCTGATATGGAAAGGTCACTGGTGTATAAACCCACTCGTGTGTTGATTTTCAACATGGGCAAAGACAAAAGGCTTCTCTGCTACCAATCTCTGCTACCAGTCCATCCAAGAAAAATTACAGCTCCATTTTCAAAGGCTGACATTCAATTACGAGTAAGCTATTTAGTCTAATCAAAATAGCCACACATACCAAAAGAGGAAATAACTGAATGTGTATGTGAAGAAATCATGTAATTGGGGTTGAAAGCATGCCAAGCACCGGCTGTGATCAATTTTCTTCCACCATACACAGACAGTACTGTAAAAGTGAGCACAGGATACAGACAAAGTGACATTTAGCAGCCTTTTGTTTATTTGATTAACTTTGACCCCCTCTCTTCCTCCCCATTTTCCTCTGTTTCTATATTTGTCTGTAGTTTGCTCTGTGCGGGTGATCGGGGAGAGTGACATCATGCAGGAGTTTCTCTCTGAATCAGATGAGGTACGCATTCCATTTATTGTTGTTTTGATAGGGACTGTGCTGGATTTGGATGTAGCTATTTCTATATGAGTTTTGATTCTGAGCTTTCAAAAGTTGGAAGCGTTGAGTGCGGAATGTTTTCGTGCAGATCTTTCTAAACCTCCTCCGTTGTACACTTTGTGTCTTGTAAGACTGTGAACCTGCACAGCACCACAGTTTCTTGTTTGTTATACTGTCTACTGTGTTTTCCAAAGCTAGATCAAATTTATGAAATTCTATTTGCCATAAAGAAACATCAGTAGTTATGGCAGTTGAGTGGAGTGGAGTTGAAGTAGCTGATGGCCCATGATGACTGTCAATATGAAGTTTAAACCAGAGAGCCAAAACAGTCAAAAAGTTAATTGCATTGCCTTTGTAGTGTTTTGAGGAATGACAGCAGTAGAGACAATTGCACTACTACTGAATTTCTCCATCACTTGAGGGTGATTAGGATTTTTAATAGATAGCAGCTTCCCTGTAATTGAGCACAAACACATGCATCCATTCTCATACAAGCTGGCACACAAATGCATTAGTCCACCCGAGTTAATGCAGCTCTATATCCGTTCTCATTATGTGCTGCTATGCTGTGCAGAACTACAATGGAGTGACAGATGTAGAACTGCGGATAGCCCTGCCAGACAAGACCACCATCTCCGTCAGAGTCCGCAAGAACAGCACCACAGACCAGGTGTACCAGGTAAGAACACATGACGTCCAGGATGATGCTACCATGCAGCTGTATTGTAAAATGTATCTCTCCATTGTTTGGATCTGAATTGTGTGTAGCTAAAATAACGACCCTGAGGATTGCAAAGTCAAAATCATGTCTACTGATAAGTACATGATATTCCACATGTAAAATGTGCATTTATACTAAAAGAAAAAAAAAACAGACACACTTTATGCAGACAGTGTTTTATTACATAACTGACTCTGTGTTGCTCTTCCTGTAGGCATTAGTGTTGAAGGTTGGAATGGACAGTATTATGGCGAGCTACTTTGCCCTTTTTGAAGTCATCAACCACTCCTTTGGTAAGAAATGTATGCATATTTGAGTGTTTGAAAGGGAAATTCACAGAGGATTTTCACAGACTCTCATGTGTTTAATTTAAAAGCCGTCTCTTAGGTGACTTCATCAGATGACCACTAGCTTTCTAAATAAAAACCTGCGTCATCCCACTAGTTAGTTTCATATGTGTAGCCTAGGGTTGTGTGCAGTTTTGGACAGCAAGGGCAGGTAATTTGTTACAGGCTAGATTTTTTTCCCGCTTTTCATCATCTTCCTCATCCTTCTCCTTCTTTCTATTATTCGTTGCAGTGCGGAAGCTGGCGCCTAATGAGTTCCCCCACAAGCTTTATGTGCAGAATTACACATCGGCAGTGCCGGGGACTTGCTTGGCGCTCCGCAAATGGTTGTTCAGCTTCCAGGAGGAGGAGCTGCTAAGAGACAACCCGCTGGCACTACACTACTGCTTTCACCAGGTAATAAAAATAACTGAATCCCACTTGCCAGGGACTTCAGGGAACTCAGCACAAAATTTGGTCCTCTGGATTTTGTTTCTTCAGGAGTTTATATACTCCTTTATACTCCGTTAAAACATGTTGGATGTGTCAGCACTTTTGGTCATGGATAATTTCTGCCATGAAATGATGCATGAGGAAAATTTACTGTATTACTGTATTCTTTTACTTTTACTTTTAACTGCTTATACCGGTCTCAGAATCTTCCAGTTCTCCATCTAGTTAATTATTCATACAGTTAAAGTTTTGCTTTTACTTTGACTTTTGTGATATGATTATATAGTATCCTATAGAGACCCCAGACAAAAGTTGCAACAATTTTAAATTTGTCTTGTCTTCTTTAAAGCTAGTTTGCCAGTCTGCTTTATTGTTAAACCAACCGTAGTGAGGCTTAGTGGAAGATGAATGCCTGCCAGCTGCAAGTACGCTAATAATTGTGGAATTTTTTTGTGACCATTCTGGACACAAGAGGGTTACCCCAGTCTCATATCCTAAACAAAATATCAAGCTTTTACATAACAGGAAGTCCAAAAAATGTCATCCTGTATAAAAGACAAATAGTGTAGTGCTTTGAAACCTACATATGTAACCAGGAAACCATAGACCCATGATATTCTACAAGCCAGCGAAACTTATCCACAGTATAAAGTGTGAACTGGAAAAAATAATCCTCTAATGCAAATGCACTAAAAATAGCCACAGCAGCAACAGCAGCCTACGGACTGTCTGCTGCCCGACAAAGGTCACCACCTGAAGCATTTTAGGCATGTGAAGTTCGGCAGTGACTCATTAAAGCAATTTCTACAAGTAAAGTCAGCACATCTAGGTGCTTACACTTCTGGAAACATACCTATCCAGAATACTTAAACCTGTAGTTACCGATTGCATGGCAATGGAAGCAAGTTGTGAACACAGCACTGACATATTGTCATCACCTCTGTGTCATGTTTGTGGTCCCCTCAGAAATGCAAATCCAATATTTCAGTTGTGACCAGCTAAACAATGAGCTGAAACTTGCTATAAAGTAAACATAAAGCTGAGTAAAGCTGCAGATTCAGGTAATAATTCTCTCTGCGTTAGTCACTATGAGTAACTCCTTTCACGTTACCACCTTGTCATTTCATCCATTATTATAAAAATATTGATTATAGAATTAAATTATACTCGAGATGAATGCTTTCATTGATTGAACTTGGTTACATGAGGTAAAATATATTACTAAGTGTTTTTAATGGATAATCATTTTTGTGCACTGACCTCAAATAATAAATGGTGTTGTATCTCTTCATGCCATCCCAACTCCCTATCCACCCCACCCCCTGTCTGTTTAGGCATTGGAAGATGTGAAGAAGGGATTCATAAAAACAGAGGACAAATCCTACCAGCTGCAGAAGCTGGCAGAGCAGCGCAAGATGGCCACGGTCAGTCCCACAGACCATTCTTTGTTCGGGGAGGGGATTAGGATGACTGCACTTTTTGCCTGCTGACCAGAGCCATCACCAAAACGTTACCAAATAAAAATGGACAGAAAAGCCAAAACCCCTTTCACACTTCAGAATACAGCCCTCTGTAGTGTAAACAGAGATAAAGCCATTGAGTTTATATTGATGTTTGTAGAACATTAACTGAAAGTGGCATGTGTGAGTGTGAGGGTTTCTTTGTGCACACTCCACTTACAAATACTGTATGTAGCCACCCAGAACAATAATATAAGATATTCCTTTGTTCGTCCCACAGTGGGGAAATTCACATTGTACAGCAGCCAAGAGGATAGAGTAGTTAAATAGCAATAAACAATATAAATAAATGAGGTCTAAAAAGTATTAACAAGTTAGCTACCATTAAAAGTATTAACAATTGTACTACAGAAATATAGAATTATTAACACTTGAAACAGGCTTTAAAAAAAAAGAATTAAAAAATTTACACAAGAACAAATGTGCAATATATGAAATATGTGACCACTATATACACTATGGGCAGGACATTGAATTAATATAAGAAATGAGATATTGCACAGTGAATTAGATATGAAATATTGCACATTGAATGAAACAACTGAATTGAACAACATTTCCAAGCTTTAAAGGCAGGCAGTTTCTGATTTCAGAAATGTTCACACAAGTAGGAGACCTGCTTCACCTTTCAGTATCAGGGACTCAAAAGAGCCAGGTGGAGAGGCCAGAACATTTGGTTACCATACACTCTTACTTGTGTCTTGTGAAAATGTTTGAATTTGCATGAAAAAGACACAGGACTATGAATGTAGAAGTGTAGTGGTTTAAAAGCTGAGCTCATTTCTCACAGATATGCATCTTTGTGCATCAGTTTTCACAGCTTGATAGTTACTATTTTTTGTAAATTCAAACTGTGCACTCCCTCTACAAATCCAACCTTAAAGTAGCAGTATTGCATCATGAAACAAGTTTCTGATGAACTGAAATACTCTTAGCATTATGCCATTATTGGCGCAGTAATGTAGTTAGGGATAGGTCTGATCATAGCTTATAAACTGGGGTTTTTAGAGTAACTGAATTAAGGAAAGAGTTGTAAATGTAATCTTATTTAGATTGCCATAACCTGTTTACTTCAGGATTACTGACTGATGTATGTGTAATCTGTAATACTTTGTCTTTTAGTACCTGAGTCTGCTACGGACATGTGAGGGTTACAATGAGGTGGCGTTTCCC
This sequence comes from Centropyge bicolor, assembly GCA_037975185.1. Taxonomy (NCBI): domain Eukaryota; kingdom Metazoa; phylum Chordata; class Actinopteri; family Pomacanthidae; genus Centropyge; species Centropyge bicolor. Next base: position 11,247,229 of record JBBMOC010000005.1, read on the forward strand.
CACTGCTCCTGTGACTCCAGGAGGAAGGGACATGTCATCACAGCTATCAGTATTCATCACTTCAAGCTGCACGCATGTACTGAGGACGGCACACTGGAGGTGAGTGTTTGTCTGTGTTGGTCTGATAAAAGCGTAAATACATACAAGTAAAAGATCCATGTATATATATTAAACATTTAATGTCTATGTATGCATGGGGCTTACCTGCCTGTAAACTCTGTGTCTCCCTCAGAACCAGGTGATAGCTTTTGAGTGGGGGGAGATGCAGCGCTGGGACACTGATGAGGAGGGGATGGCTTTCTGCTTTGAATATGCCAGAGGAGAGAAGAAACCTCGCTGGGTCAAGATCTTCACTCCATATGTGAGTGTGCACAGACCTGCGGTGCTGTTTAGGGCTGCAGCTAACCGTTATTGTCATTATCGATTAATCTGCAGATTATTTTAAAATTAATCTTTTAGTCTATAAAATATCAAAAAATCGTGAGAAAGGCTCATCACAATTTCCCAGAGCCCAAAATGACATCTTCAAATTGCTTCTTTTTTCCAACCAGCATCCAAAGCCTTCATTTACTGTCATAAGTGACAAAGAAAAGCTGGATCGAGCAAATTTTGTCAAAATAATTGGTGGTTCATTTTCTTTCAATCAACTAATCGATTAATTGTTGCAGCTTTACCGCTGTTTGACAAGTTTTGCAGGTTTTTCTTCTTGTGTATGTATTTATTTATTTATTTGCCTACAGTTTGAAAGTGACAGATGTTGCAGCTTTTGAAAAGCAAGTTGTCATAAAACACCTCATAATTCATTTGTTTTGATAGCCAACACATTCTCTATTAAAAAGAAGCATAGACAGCCTATAAAAAGTAGCCTGTTGTCGATTGTGCTGTATTTGAAGGCGAATAACAATTCTGTCTGCTTTTTCCTTCCAGTTTAACTACATGCATGAGTGCTTTGAGCGGGTCTTTTGTGAGCTGAAGTGGAGGAAACAGGTAAGGACCACTCCTTTCCTCTTTCATTCGGGGAAGCACACGATTTCATGCCAAGTTTGAAATTCTAAACTTGGCTTATTATTACATTTTTCTTTACAAACACAATAAGGCACTTGCATGTTTTCTTCAGGCTTTTGTGTCAAATCATTAATTTTGTATTTACTGTGTATTGATTTCTTTTTGCTGTCAGGTCGAGGAAGAGGCATCTGACAAAGACAACAAAAACTGCAGCAACAATGGTAAGCAGCAAGAATTTTTGTGTATTTATTTGACTAAATACAAAGCACAACACTACAAAACACCAAAACTAACTAAAGGGTAAGAAGCTCAATTTCATTTAGGGCAATTCATGAAGAAATATGTATTCAGATGTGGTACTGAGTGGAGCCTTGAATGACAGCACCCATCAAGCACCATGAATTATGCAAAGTTCCTAACTGACAAAAACTAAAAGGGCAAGGGCAGGGAGAGGACTTCGAGTATGCTGCCTTCTTTTATTCCTGTATTAAAGGCAAAAATATATGTGAACATTTTACAAGTTTAACTTCAGTTCAGTGACATTAAATTACAACCTAAAAGAGGCGCTTTCAGATACACTTCTATTGTTTTATGTATTTATTTTGTGCAGCTACTGTGGCAGTGAAATTGAAGAAAATCAAGGGGCAACTACAAAGCAAAGAAAAAGCCGCCTTTTATACACAATGTACCAGAGCTTCTTAATGCACTAGGGGAGATAAATTGTGCTCCAGTGCCATCAGATTACTGTGAGAAGATATATACTGATGTATTTCTGCATACAATGTTAAAAGTATGCACAATAGATGCGTCTACAGACATGTGACTCGTTATCAGAGCCATCTCAAAGAGGCCCACACATTAGGGGGAAGTTGAAACTATTTGCCCCATGTGAGACAGCACGAGTACAAGACAAGTATGTGGACAAGCAACTGCAAGGCATGAGGATGAGTGCGGAGCATTTGGAGTTACAGAAACAGAGATAATGAACAGCTGAGGAGAAGCTGAGAAGGTTGAGGTCCAGATACAAGGCACCTGTAGAAACATGATCATTAATGAAGCACAATAGAAATTTGGCTTCTTGGTGACGCTGTTGCTGAGACACTGACTGATCTGTTGTGTGTTGTGGCAGCATTTTTGTAAGTCACATGACATGCGGGCAAAGAAAAAGACCATCATTCAGACTTGTTCCCTGAACTGTGTGTCTGTGTTCCAGAGTATCTGCCTCCTCTGGAGACACAGCAGAAGGGATGGCGCCACCTAGGGGGGGAGATTGCAACTTCCTAAAACCATTTGTCATCACCCAAACTAGAACTGGTCCACTTGCATCATCAAAACCACCCCAGAGAGCGCCCATCGACAAACACAGAACTGAGTGACAGACTGAGGCGATCCATGCCCCAAAAAAACAAACTGGAAGTGACCTATTTGGGAAATTGGAATAGTCACACTTAACCAACCCCAGGGATACACACGGCAAGAAGAGGAACGAAGGAGAATAAACAAAAGCCAACTTTCATGTCATTTACTCGATCTCCATAGCATTTCTGTTGTTTTCCTCCATGCATCTGCCCTGTGATGTGGGGCAGGACACGAGCAAAGTCTCGCCACCGGTTGAGATGTAAGACACTCATACAGCGCGTGACCGGTCGGGGTCACCACAGCGCCGCGGCACCATTTGCGCAAAGGGAGCACCTCGACGAATGGCCACTTGGTGAGGGAGCTAACATGTGGTATAGGATTGTGACGGTTGCTTCTCTTCACCACTGTCTCCATCCGAAGCCTTCAGCATGGCCCTCGTCTGCTGAACTGAGATGATGGAGATGAAAATAAGAAGGGAGGGATACAGAAAAATGGGGTTTTCACTCCTTTAACAGTTAGCGATGAAGAAGGAAAGCAAAACCATGCTTTAGACTGATGGACATTTACACAAAAATGATGTATTGTTCTGCCTTTGTTGGAAAACAAAGCAACACAAATGTAACTAAGAGAAAATGGATGTCGGGGGTGTGTTCATAATAATGTGTATGTTTAACAAGCTTACTTCTGATAAAATATAGATTAATATAAGAGCTACAATAATTGGTTTCTTGATCTAACACAATGAAACACTAACTGAATTGCGTTCGAGCTGTTCTGACTAATCTCCGTTTTTCACCTTGTCTTCTGGTCCAACCCACGCTACTTCAGACCGACATCTGTTGGCAGTCTGCCATTAATGTGTGTGTGTGTGCATGTGTGTGTGTTTATCCCCCATGCAAGTGTTTTATTGTGGTGATTTTGCAGAGCTTGGAAGCTGAGAGGAAAAAAGGCTTTCTCATTCTCTGCCCTGCGCAGGGGTGATCTCTCGAACAAAAGGTCGACGGGCCAAAGCGTTGATGTTTTTTGAAATGGCACACATTGTACGTGGGCAATCTGTCCGACAGGTTGTAAATACGAGGACAGGAGAGTGTTTGTGAATGTCTCCTGAGCTGCAGTTTTCTGAGCAGGCAGCAGAGAGCAGCAGAGTGTAAGACAGATTTAGTCATAGGTTTTGAGCAGAAATAGAAATCTTCCCTGAGCTTCTTAAAGAGTGATCCCTCCGGCTCTGTAACTCACCCATAAGTATCACTGCTCTCCAGTTTGTCCATTAACCACATCAGGAGGACAAGTGGTTTGTGTGTGTGAGTGTGTGTGTGTTGTACAGAGAGTTGCTGGTGCATAAGGTTGTGTGACTGCAACCACAACCATCAGCATACATAGCAATGCAGGCAGCTGTCTGCCTCTTACTGCACCTAAATGAGTACAGTATTAGTTGTGTGTGTGTGTGTGTGTGCACGCACATATAAGACAGTTACGAATGGAACAGATTTTCTTGTTTTTGAGCAGCATTTCAATTTTTGTTACATGAAGATAACATGTTATTCTTTTTCTCTCTGTCGATGTTGAGTTTAAAACATTTTTATCTCACTTGAAGAGTTTAGAAAGCAGGTTTACATGCTGCTGAAAAAAGAAATGCATTGAATTGAGACGACGTGCGTAAATGTATTGATTTCACCTGAATGCATTGAATGAGGGTTTTTTTTTTTTATCCCACTAAGGGCTAGTAGTTTTATCTCGGCTGATTCCTTACTGACTCATTCTAGTGCTTCAATCGCCTTCTGGCGCGTGACCAAAAACCTGAAACTGAGAGCGATGTTGGTTTATTCTTTATTCACACTGACTTTTAGAGCACAAGTTCAAGTTTCAGTTTGTCAAAAGATTTTTCCTCTACAGTTGAGCTTAGCTTTCAGTACAATAAAATGTTAAATCATACCAAGGTTTACTCATAATTTGCTCTCAGTCAGTTACCTTGGAGCATGTGTTTGTGTGTGTGCTCTTTGTGTGTGTGTCCTCTGTGTTTATCATTGACATTGCTGATAAGCTTTTAGGCTGTGATTGGACGTGTCTGATGAGCTGTCGGTGTGAGAGCCAGCAAATGAAGATGGGGTTTTGTATCTCTACGACAGCAGAGACGCCAGACAGATGGAGACAAATGGGAGGCGTCTTCTATTGTCTAGCTAACGTTCACAGCCCCTCACATGCTTTTTCAGCATAACACACACACACACACACACACAACCATCCCTGTCTCCATGCTGCTCTGTCTTTATAGTTTCACGAAATTAATTGCAACAGCGCAAGATATTTTATTTGTCATTCAGTTGTTGCGTCTGAAGACAGGCCTCTGTTATACAACAGCCTATAGCAATACATACCATACTGTAGTAGCAAGTTGTGTGTGTTTTACACACACACACACAGCACAGGTAGCTGGATTAAGAATGAAACTGCAATGTGCAGATTGCTGGACGGTCATTCTGACAGCCAAAGTAATAGCCATTTCAGAGATGGATGACATAAGAATTGGAGCTGCTCAGCTGTGATGTCTCTTTATAAGATGCAGAGGCAGACAGAGGTGGTGTGATTGTGTGTGTTAGCTTCTCCGTCCTCTGCTCTTCCTCTCTCCAGGTTGGTCTCCCCATCATCACAGGGGGATGCGGTTGCCGTGGCAGCACCACGTTGGCTCAACACGCTCAGTGCAGCCTCTGTTCCTTTTATTCCTGTCAGCCAACTGACTCACTCCTCCCAATAATGTATTCAAAGCAGTGTTTTTTACTGTTTGATGTTTGTTCTCTGTCCCCGTGGCTCATGCTGCTGTGAATAGGCTTTTAGAAAGCTGCTGTTTAAAAAAAAAAAAAAAAAAAAATTGTGCTTTTGGTTTGTCTTGTCTGCGCCAGGTGCCATGTCACGCTCAGTCTCAGTCACAGGCAGGTGTATGTTCTGATTAGTTCAAATTTTCAGTTGTCGTCTGTGTTGGCCATCGGTCAGATAAATATCATAGTAACAGTGTTTGGGTGAAAGCAGCAAGATGAGAGGAATGTTAAGAAGCACGTCTTTGTACGGTCGGCCTGTGTTTGTCTGTCAGTGTACGCTGTGCGGTGGGCCACATGTGTTTGTGTTTCAGATGCCAGACAGCCTCGTCTTGTAGGCAAATAATTATTTACAAAAAGAGGAATGAATTTCACGCGGCACAGATAAAAAGAATGTCGGATGGTACAGCAAACATGGTGGCGGTAGAATAAGAAGTGGAACGTGTGTGTGGACGGCACGCAAGGCTCAGAAAGTTTGTCTTCATAACAGCTGCCACGGAAATGCTCGTCTGAATGAGCAGTGACTTGTCAGTTGTCTGAGTCTCGTGCCGAATTAGCACTGATTTTCATCTCTGAGGGGCAGATACTGTGTAAGATCTTTTCCATTAGTTCAAATTCTACGGCATTTCAGGCTCGGAGTCCACTGTTCAAAGTGGTATTGATGAGGCCGCTCAGTCAGTCTCTTCTCTTTGACGCTGTTGGTTCAGTCAGAGCTGCTGCGTTTGTCTCATCAGCAGTGCTTTTGTGTAGACTCGATGTTCGTCAACCTCTGGAGCACGCATCCCGCTCAGAGAGCTTTAGCTGCTGGCTTACCCATTTCAGCTGACATGTCCTACCCATGACTAACATGAGGGGTGGATGTAAGTGTTTGTTTAAAAAAAAAAAAAGTGTTAGCCTTTGTGTGATTAATTTCTTTTCATTGCTTTGAAACACGGGGCTTTTCCACGACAAGTAGTCAGTGACATTAATTAAAAACCTAAGCCTTGTTTGTCTGTCTTCAGCATAACCTGTAAATAATTGTTTTAAAAAGAAAAAGAGAATATCTCTTGGACAAAATGCACTCTCGTTTCTCCAACTCAAAACTTTTATTTATTTAAACAGAAATTCTAAAGGTTGGGGAAATGATGGTGTACAAAGCCAGAGCCGCTGTTGATCATTACTTTTGTGCAGGGGCTGTATGCAGGATTAGCTAACTACACAATGAAACAAGCTGTTCAAAAGAGTCAGTGTCTAAGGACATCAATTAACACCTGATGCAGAACTAGGTTACAAAATGGAGAGTTTTATATCTAAAAAAAACATACATGAAGGTTTACTAACCAATATAAGTAAAAGGAAAAAAAGGTTTGAAAATGTTGTGTAGAGTAATAAATTGTAACAATATTTTAAATAAAGTTATATATTGGGAAAAAGCTGTTGGTCTGAATTTATTTACTCTCTCCAGGACATAAAATGAACCATGGATTCATTTTCTTTATCTTGGCAGTAATGTGAATGTGCTTCCCGGGGGCGTTTTACCAGCTGTTAAATGATAAAGCACTCAGTTTGTGTTTATCAATGTATGGATTCTCTTCCTTTCCAGTGGGACCTGGCCAATGTCATGACTGTCCTCTTAGAAAGACATAAAGTGATAAAGCAACAGCAGTGCTCATCTGGGACCAATTAACATCTTGAAGGAAAAGACGACAAGCTTTAAATGTCTTTAAATTTAAATTTGTCAAAATGTTACAGCAATGCTCCATAAATTGCTTTAATGAACGATTCCTTTGTGTGCTGCCAAGCAAGGTGATGGCAGAGTCTCATTCATGCACTTCATTCATTCTCAAGGTTTACTTTAACAGCCTCGCGTTCGGAGAGATGAGTCCTGTAATTTGTGTGCATGTGTGGGAGGAATTTATGCAAATTTTCATATTCAATTGCTGCTGGTAAATTATAAGTTCAGAGGAAAATTGTTTGGAGCAGAATGACTGAGTTAAGGGGCTGACGCTGGTTTGACAGCGATTTTTGTTTTTCTCAACACTTCTAACTGCAGTGTCGCAGCCGGCTGGATAAGAAGTGAAGGAGGGCTGATCATGACAAGGAACAGATGTGACAGTTTGCTGGCAGGAAACATTTCAGTATCCCTTATCCCCATTTCAGTAGCTTAAAGAGGTTTAAGATGAATAGAAAAGTACAATGTCACTACTTTTTGGTGCTTAACAAATGACAGAACAGACTTAAAAAAGAAATCTAATTTCTGAATGATCATGCTTTGCTGCAGTGTCTATTTAGGTTACAGTCTACTCTCGGTTCAAAAATGCACATTTCCTGCCTGAAAACAGCCCCAGGTCTGCAGGAAAGGGAGAAGTGCTGTACAGTACATAACAGGTCCCACGGCTGGGAGTCCGGCTGCTAATAAAAGGTCCACAGGCACATTATTCTGGCAGAGGAACAGGCACAGTGACATTTTGATGGTCACATGCTGCAAAGATCTTTATGTTTGCTGTGTTCAACAGGATCTGTTGCAGTCTGTGAGGAGGTATTGGGAAACTGAGGTGAGGCATTACTCAAAACAAAAATGCAGGGCCTCCTAATGGACCCTGTGGAACCAAGCCCATAAAATGCTGTGTGCATTGGCACTGCTGAGGTGAAAATACTCATCTCATTAGAGCTGTCTCACGTGGTCTCTATATGCTGACTGCAGGCTGCCACCCGGACTTCACCACCTGCCCTCACTTTCCATTTTTCTTATGTCTGAGAGAAGGTGGATATTAAAGTATCTATCTGGTGTGACTGCTGACTTATTGTTGATCCTCATTAACACTATATAAACCACTAAGCATCATAGTCTTAATACTTATGAGATGACAACATTAACGGCTGTGTTATCATTTAGCAACCATTGCCACAGCATCTCTACCTCTAACCCCAAGAATTAACACTGCCTTTATTGTAAAGTGACAGTTGATATTCAGTTAAGACTCCAATAATACCCAGTAAGCACCAATTTAAACTTGACTTAACATGGTTTAAATGAGGTTCAGTAGTTCATTGACAGTAAGTAAGTGTGTTTTTAAGACCTGCTTTACATTGAAATATAGCGATTAAAATGCTGGTGGAAATGTCAAAAATATGTCTAAAGAAAACTTCTCATTGTAGCAAAGTAAGTAATTTGCTTGAGTGCTTGACCTCTAATTGAATATTTCTACTTTATTCTTCTTTATACTGCCATGTCATTTCACAGTATAACACTGCATACTGAGCTTTTATACAGTCTATGATACTGAGTAGTTTTAGTTTTGATGTTAACTCGTGCTGATTGTGCTTTTGTACTTCTACATGAGGTGAATTTCGAATGCAGGAGTATGTTTACTCACAAAAATAATCAAAATGTGTAAGTTTAAAGGGCGTAAAGGAAGATGAAATTTTTTTTATAAAGATAGATGTCTAGAGTACAACAGGGCTTAATCCAATTATAGATGCCAAGGTTTCACATAGCCATTGCTTCAACAGAATTTTAATGACTGTTTTTTAACCTGTAATTAGGCCTCACATTGAAAAAAAGACATTTAAATTAGTTTGTATATAGTCCAAATGTTTAGACCTCTTTTGACCTGCAAATGACAAAATCAATGAAGTTTCTAAATGACACCAGAGAATGAAGCTGTAAGATGAATGAGCAGCCACTGGTTGAATACTAGGAGCAGGTGAGCCCTCTTGTCGTACAATGAGAGCACTCCTTCTTAACAGTCCACCGGTTTTAACTGTCGGCTCTGAATAATGTCCTCAGACCCACAGAGTGGCTGCTTACCCAGCGGTCACACCTGAGGGAGAACGCGTTAAGTCCACTTAACGTCCGCAAGTGTTGAGGCTCCTGTGAAAGCAGTGTGGGAGTCTCTCTAACGTGCCATTCTCAGTTTTACACAGAAGCCTCTGTGGTGGTCTGTGGCTGTTGGATTTCTTCTTTTCTTGTGTGTTTATCCGAGCAAATTCTGTCTGTTTGTTGTCTGCCTCTCAGAATAGAGGGATGGATCTGGAATCTGGAATATCGTTATGTAACAAAAAAAAAACTTGTATAATTATGTAATGTATAATTAAAAGGCCTAACAGCTTCTATTCATAACTCCTAACACCCTTCTTGCATAGAAGTCCTGGATTATCCCTTGTTTGTTTTTCCTCATTTCAGTAAACCCATTTGAGTTGCACTGAATTGCAACATTCTCCAAAGAGGGGCAGCTAAAGACGGGTTTCCTGTGTGAGATATAGATACGTCCCACAAGCTGTAGTTGTGTGTCATGAGATTTAAATGGAATTTTATGCATATTCTTAGTTTCTGAAGTAGCATCAAATTACAGTACAAAGCACATTTCTGCAGTTTCTGGGACATCTTCTGTCATTTTTTTAGTTTTTTAGTCACAGGTTTTTCTTATGATTTACTGCAGCTTGGAGCGGAAAATAACAGGTGTTTAAAATGATCTGTGTCTGGATATGGCTGCATGATAATTCCAACCTCATTGCATTTTATCAGGCAGATTTATCACACAAGATTAAAAGCACAAATAACAGCTCAGCCATGACATTAATTTTTGCACTCATTCTGTTTCCATCATTGGAATTAGACTCTGTTTAAAGTGCCAATTTTACACATGTAGTTCGATTTACTTTTCATGAGAAGCTCTGCTCAGCGCGTGGAAACAGTCGTTTAATGTCTTCTGTGGCTCTGGAGGGAGTTTTCAAAAGACTTATGAAATAATTGTGATTATGTCTCAGCTTTTGCTTGGAGACAGAGAGCATGCATTACAAATTGGATGTGTGACATTTGAAAAGAGGTGGGTGTTTAGGAGGCAGGAGGTCTAATAAAAGATGCTATCCAGTCAGTAGTGTTAGCTAATAGTCAGGATATCTTGGTGTCTCCCACTTTACCTTTTGATTATTCTGTTTTTAATCTTTTCTGTGTCCCTCAATTTTATGAAAATAAAACTCAATGACCTGATTAATTTAGTTCGTTATTCACAGTGGAAGTGACTAAGATCAAACAAAATTAATTTCTTTGGAAAATGAGTAAAATGGCTGAGTAATTTAGAATTTGCCCCTTTGCCAATGCTTGTGGGTCCCTGAGTAGAACGTGTTCAAAGGATGAATGAAGTTGTTTGTAGCTTACCTTGACAAGCTGGAAGCATTTTATCCATTTATCTTTCTAAAAGTCAAGTAAGAAATCGGAACTCAGCCAATGTAGAATCAAAGTATAACAGTCAGATAGCCAGTTCTGTAGAGAGCAACCAACCACCCTTGACTTATTGGTTAAGAGGCCTTTGTTCCTCATGGCGGACACCTCGTGTCCACTTAACCTTGTGACCGCGGCGGCCTGGGCTGGTTAAACAGCGGTCTGTAAAGTGAGTGAATGTGGCTTTGCGGGATTAATCAAGCCTAACGACACATCTGTAGGTAGGCTCACTGGGAGGAGTGAGCATCAATCACCGTCTGGAGCATCTCTCTGCCTCTCTCTCTCTCTCTCTCTCTCTCTCTCTCTCTCTCTCTCTCTCTCTCT